>JAGFPH010003859.1:0-41144 GCA_018207615.1 Philaenus spumarius | reverse complement strand
ATCATTGTTAACAATTTATTTGTTATCAATTTAATATAGCAACAACCAATAACGCCCTTTTCCACTTGTTTATACTTAACTAAACCCAAAATCCTAACACAAACTTTGTTTTGTTTTTCAACCAAATTTAAACGAACTATACAATTAATTTATCCTTACTAAAGACATAAACATTTCTATTTGTATTTGAGTAGCGACGCTAAAAAGCTCTGATATTTAGTATTTTGTTTAGGGCTGAATACAAAAAACTTTAACTCTAAGTGGAGATGATAGCATTTCTAAAACTCTATTCATGCTCGAGGGCGAGTTCTAATAACATTCAGTTGAAAATTTGTCTCCGATCTTCTCGTGCCATTACATTGTTACAGATGAAGTGCCATTTGTAAAAGTATTTTCACTGCAGTCGTTACACGCAACCGTCGTTTATTTCTAACGATCCTTACATACGCTTTGAATCACTCTGCGAAACGACAAAGCACCTATTTTGAGCCTAACTTATATAAAACTGAGTTTAGAAAATCAAATATTAAAAACTTATATTATTCCGTCCTTCAAACAATTATTATGTTCTTTATACAAATACAATTCTATATCGTTGCTTTGTAGGGAGATTACATCTTTATGTCTGTACCTACCGTATTCGTAATTTAAAATTATATCTATAATTTTATCAATTTAATAACCTAACTTTATTTAAAATACATACATTTTATAGCATACTCCTCGAAGACAGAAGAGCAGTAATGACGGAAGAGCAATATTAAGCAATCAAACTGCGCTTGTGTATTGACATTTTTCATAGAAATTTTGAGATTTTAATTACAACCGAGAAGTACATATTTTTCCAAAGTTGACCAATTTTAGATAACCTACTGCATTATAACCTATCTAACAGAAAATTCTACCCCTTGTGATTTTCATCCTTTTATAATAGTAATATATAAAACCATATTCTAAACCGCTTCAAAAATAAATTATTTGGTGAAATTATAAAACTTTAGTCTATTGTTTGCTAAACAAAGTTTATTTAACTATGTTATTTTTTCTTTAAAAAACATAATCAACATATATATTAACTTTTTTTTCAGTTTTATTCCGTAAGACCTAAAACACAATTAGCTCTTGATTTTCCAAACAGGTACTCCGAATATTCAATATTAACTAATATTCCTTTGTTATAACACTAGAGGGCACCGTCTCCTGCTCGCTTCGCTGACCAACCCCCGCGGTGACTCGCGTCGAAGCAAATGCAAACAGGTTATTTTATATGTCCTTATATTAAATTCTAATATGTCTTATTTATTTTAATTAGGATGTAACATAGTGGTGTCTTATTTTTAAATTCCTTAATTTATTAAGGGTTTATTATCTAGCTTTAAGTATTACAATCATCATTTTGTGTAGGGGTTGTTACTATATTTTCACCCCTTAGCAGCACGTAACAAATTAATATCAATCTATGATACTTTTTTTATGTATGTTGTAAGAAATAAATGCACAAACTTTCAGCTCACTAACTTTAACGAAAATATAACAATTATTTTGTGTTGTTTTAGGGGTTGTTATCACATTTTCACCACTTAGCAGCATGCGACAAAATGCAAATCTAGTTTACTTTTTCTATGTAAGAAATACATGTCAAAATTTTCAGCTCTCTATCTTTAAGGAAAGTATAACAATTAAAATGTATTGTTTTGTGGGTTGTTTTAACACTTAAATCAAAATTAATTCTATCCTATGTTACTCAAGGATAGTGTAGCTTGTTATTAGTAAACTATTTTTTTCAATCGGTTCAGTAGTTCTAGCTAGAGATTACCACCTACATACAAACAAATGAACAAAACAATTTTACCTCTTTATAATATTATTAATAATAACCCCAAAGCTAAGATGGTAAATAATGTTAAATGTTCAAATCAAATTATTTCGTATATTTTATAACAACAGTTACAATAAAGGTTAAAAGAACCAGCAAGGCTCAGGTCTACACTTTAATAAAAACGTAACGTAAAAATCAGAAATACAAATAATTGCTTCAAAGTTTGAAATCAGCTGTTCATGGAAATATTATAGCAAACAGCTGTTTTATCTGTTATTTTATTCAATTGTTTGCTATGGTAATAAATGTAAATACATTTGTTAGTTCATCAGTCTAGGCCTAAAATAAGATTTCTTTCCTACTAAATTTACAAATATTGAAATAAAAAAGGTTTTTATAAAAATTTATTATATCCTATGTTACTCAGGGATAATGTATCTTTTTATTAGTAAAACTATTTTTTCAATCGGTTCAGTAGTTCCAGAGATTACCAACTACAAACAAAGTTTACCTCTTTATAATATTAGTATAGACAACACTGATCATAAACGCCAAGTTTAATAGTTTCACAAATAAGGGTAACTTAGATATTTATAAACTGGTTTTGAAACTACTTCTATCACTGCTTGGGACTTGAATTAAAGAATTTCTATGTTCAGAACATATCATTTTATGTAGCACTGCTTTGGAAAAAGTTGCCCTCATAACTTGTTTCATAAAAATATGATCTAAAGATAATTCCTTACAACTGCATTACCATAATATTTCCGATTACGTCATCAGTTGGATGCTGAACCATCAGAAAGGTTTTGTTTCTTGTTGAATTGTCTCAAGTGCCTTAAACGTGATGAAATTATTACATAACATCCAAAATACAAAATTTTTTGAAAGCAACTTCTTCTCTTTATTGTTTATTTTAAACTACAGAAGCTTAAATCTTACTGTTATTTCATAAAAACATCAGGCATTAGACAAGTACGGTATCTTTGAACCCTTTCACTACTTTTAAGTTTATTTTGTATCGCTACTGTGAGGATCAATAAAAAAATAAGTCAAACTAGAATCAAACAAAAAAACATATATAACAAACAGAAAACACTAGAAACTTCTAAAGCAATGGGTATTGAAGCAGTAAAGTTGTCTTTCGGATTCAAAACCGAAGATCCAACTGTTATCTTCCCATTTTAAAATGAAAACATTTTACCAGTTATTTTCCCCTATGTGCAATTATTTACATTACTGTGTATAATATTTTCCTACAGTATCTTTTCTGAATGTACCCATCAACACTTCATTTGTTTGTGGTTTATGTGCATAATCTTCTGTATACATTTCCACAGTGGAATTTCATGAACATAAATTGTGAAATACACAATATAAAAATACCTTATGGAATACAATTGTTTCTTAAAACTGAAAATATCATTAAAAATGGTTTTAAATATTGTAAACGAGTCGTATTTACACGTTATTTTGTAACGAAACAATAATTAAATTACAAAGTTCGGCAAACTTTTACACAATTAACATGACGATGCACATAGAATAGATCCTGACCTGCAGCATAATTTCAACCAGCCAAACTACAAATCTACAATAAAGGTGATATTTAGACAGAGTTCATAAAAAATGGTAAATTTATTAAATCAAGTAATTCAGGCTGGTAGTGGTAAATCTACGTTTTTTAAAACTCGAAATAACAATTCCATTAACAAGTTAGTTAGCAAGTAAAATAAAACACAGTATTTAGATGGAACTACTAAAAAAACTAGTCAAGATTTTTAAAAAAACATGCAGACGCCATTAACCAGGTAAAACAAACTTTTGCTCATGTGTTTGAAATAGAAATTGATGTTTATGTTCTAACAAGTTTATATTAATTTTAAAATAATGTCCAAAATAAACATTTTGTAAATAATAACTCGATTTGTTATTTGTTAATCTTAAGTTAAACCCACATAAGTTATTTGTTCATATAACATTAGTTTAAATATTGTTTAAAACAATCTTAAAATGCCTAACACGTTTCAAATGGAAAAGTCTGCATTTATTAAGAACATGGTTAATTAATTTTTAATTACACTATAAAACTGCGTAATTGTTTATAATTAACTTTGTACATTATATTATTCATTCATTATAATATATTTAATTTATTTTCAAACCCCTATAATCAATGTTTATTAACTTTTTATATCATATTTATATTATTTCGTTTAGATTTATAATAGCTTTGAATAATTTAAGTACTACAATTTTTTTGTCGGACAGCTAGAAAATATAATTCTCGCAAATGACCTGCAGTATGTTGTCATTTTTATCACAGTGCTTTCAGGGGAATTGTAATTCTGTCTAACGGAAATAATTCACTCTTGTTTATACACATGTTTTTTTTGCTTAGCAACAATCACGAAATATATAAATATTGTATGTATTCAATAAAATTTAATATGAGTTAACATAAAAGTTTATACAATTTACATGTAGTTTACTCAATTAATCAAATTGATTCCTAAATTCAAATATCAAGTCCTAGAAGTTATGCTTTAATATTGTTACATATTGTTTCTTGGATAAAGGTATTTAATTTATACGTTAGTAAGGTTGTAAATGTTCATCCCTTTCGTTAGATAGTAAAATTTAATTTTTATATTTGCTCTAACCTAGCTTTTGCTTATAAATCAATATTTAAAAAGTCTATACATTTTTAATCACTAAAAACAGTGCGACCTGTGACCTGCCTAATTTATTATTATGCACAGTGTGGTATCAATAAGTTGTTAAAGGCAAAGAATAAATAATAGATAGAAGATGGTGTTATTCGCAAATTGTCCATAGGCCTATCTATGAAGGCCTATACATGGAAGTTAGAGGATTTTGGTACATATAGACTGCTGGATAGAAAGAAGAGACGGATATTTGGCTCATTTAGGACACTAGTTTATTTTCATGACAAAAGGATAAACAGAAATTTGATTGTAACTGTTTTAATAAAATTGTATACATTTTTTTGTATGAATTACTAAATACCTTATGGTTAAGAAAATAAACAAAATTTTATTTACATGACAATAGAGTTTAATAAATAATGCATAGTTATTGTTCTTTATCTAAAACTTTTAATGAACTTTAGTATAAAATGTAATGTAATAATTATTTGAATATGATTTTTGAATCTCAAAAAACTTTTAACAAATTTAAGAATACTAATTTGTTTTAGGCAAATAAATCAACAAAATTACATTTGTAAGTTTTCATACATGCTTGGGTAGATTGAATATAAATAAAACTTAGTCTCTTTTCAATCTCAAAACTTTCCTAATTGAGTCAGTTAAAAGTAAAGAGTCTATATTTTCAATTGGTGAACACAATCAACTTATTTGTAACAACTTTTAAGTTTATGGCTTATTTGTTTAAAAATACTATAACTATATGAAAAATTGTTTTAATGTAAACAAAAATGAAACAGAATTAAGAGCATAATATGCAATATTGGTTCTACAAGAAAATGTTATATAAAAATATATTGCTTCATTAACTTTACTATTATAAACCCTACATAAAATTTAATTATTTATAAATAGCTGATCCGTGAGAATATTTCGCATGTTAAGAGTACTTACCTGATTTAATACATTTATTTAATTAAGTAAATTATGTTTATTTATTTACGTTAGTTTAATTTGATTGATTTCTGTTATAGATTACACGTGAATATAGATAGTAAACAATCTACCTAACAGGTGTCTTGTTATTTAAACAGATTGTTAATAGATGGTGCCTTTCATCAGGAACCATATATGAAGTAACTTTTATTTATAAAAGTTTTTAAATAAATTTGTGTAACGAAAACATGAATTTCAAGCTGTTTTTATATTTTTCGTTAATAGCGGAAAACATAAGATTTAAAATTATGTTTGAATAATCCATTTTGATGAATAATTAAGGGAAAAATCGCTTAGCGAAAAAAAACACATTTGAGAAATAATAAATAGGATTGTATTTGAAAAAGGCATTATATTTTGTACAATAAAAATGTTACGAAAAATATTTGCAAATGAAATATTATTTGTAATAGTTTGTTTTGCGAAAAAGGTAATATTGTTTTAGTTTGGTTTGCAACACTCTAAGCGTAAGTTTATGCTAAGCAGCTAAAACATTAATAATTAATTATGTATAAATGGTTATACATACCTTGTTTGTCAAACAATTCTTATTTTTTGTGCGACTTGTTTCGCCGTTACACAGACGGCATTATCAAGCTACACTTTACAAATACAAGACACTAACCATTAACAACATTTATCAATATAACAATCCAATAGGCTACAATGAATTCAATTAATTATAGTTGCCATTTTTGATCTTATCGTTTAGGGATCATTTTGTTTTAATAATAATTATATAGTTGTACATACAAATAGTTAACATATGAATTAGAATATATATATATATATATATATATAATTTTACTAGTCCATCAAGTGAATTGTTGAACTATAATAATTTGTTTCAGTTTGCTGTAAGGTTAAGCTGAAATATAGTGATAATGGTTTAGTTAAGCTTACCTGTGTGGCATGTGTTGTTTTATTGCTTTACAATCAAAGATGAGATATAACTGTAATATATTTAGTTTCGAGCAATAGTAAATGAACTTGAATGTAAATGTTTGACTCTATGGTTAATTTATTAATATTTTTTTTAATGAATGCAAATTGTATGCATTAACTTACATTAAAATAAATTACAAATTCCAACACACAATTCATCGTATATAATGTGTAAAATAATATTCTAATTTTACTCAAGCACTCAACTGTAATTTATAACAAACTATGTTTTACTAAGTTTCTTTTGTTTTCCCAGTTCTTAGCAATAAGTAGTTTCTTCTCTATTTTCATGCAATTTAATACCGAATACCGAATATAAGAATTTAAATAAAAACAAAACTAAAAACTAATTTCAACTTTATACATTAAAGCAATAAATAAATGCTATTTCTCAGCCCATGAAGATTATTATATATTATTAATTAGATAACAACAAATATTTGAACTGCGAAGTAAGTTTATATTCAGGGTGTCCCATAAGTAAAGTGACAAACTTCGGGGAATGGTTCTAAGGGGAAAAATAAGAAGAAGAAAAATGCATATAAATACATACCCGAAATCGCTTCGTTTTCTAGATATCCGGCATTTTGTTTTTTGCATAAAATAATTCTTATCTAGAGAACGGTTTGACTGATTTAGTTAAAACTTGGCATGAAGTTTAACCTATTATTGATATACCTCAAGAAAAATAAACGATAAAATCAAATATTTAGTTTTGAAATGGCGACTGTTTGAAATTTTCAAACCTAAATTACTAAAAAACCGTACATTTTAACAAACAATGTCAAGACACCTTTTTTGTAGTCCTTTTGATTCCATATCGGAATGTGTAATTCATTGTAAAAACAATCGTAAGAAGGATAATAGTTAAATTAAAGATAACGACAGCAAATATATATAGGCCTACAATATTGCTGTTTACTGTGTTGTATAGGATGCCGGGTTGAATAAACCAATTATGACACACAACTTAACTATTAGCCTTCATCCGATTGTTTTGACAGTTACACAATCCGATAGGGAATCAAAAGGGCTACAAAAAGCGTCTTCACATTCTTTGTTAAAATGTACGGTTTTTGAGTAATTTTAGTTTGAAATTTTTAAACGGCCGCCATTTTGAAACTCATAATTGGATTTTATCGTTTATTTTTCTTGAGATATATCATTATTAGGTTAAACGTCTTGCCAAGTATGAACTCAATCAGTCAAACCGTTTTTTAGATACAAGTTATTTTGTACAAAAAACAAAATGGCGAATATCTAGAAAACGAAGCGTTTTCGGGTCTATGTTTATATGAACCTTTTTTCTTATTTTGACCCATAGAACCATTCCCCGAAGTTTAGCAATTTACTTATGGTACACCCTGTATATTTGAAATATATATATTAAAATATAATTTTTTCTTAAAAACTGACATTATATCACTAGTAGAATAGAAGTATTCATATACAATTATTGTAGTTAATATAATTTTAAAAGAACAGAAAATATAGGCATTATTAAATTTTTTCTTTGAGATAACGTCTTAACACAATTACTGAAGTAACGATTTGAGCGAATAAGCACTTAAGAGGAAATGTTATTAGTATGGTTCAGAGAATTCACTTGGCTTCGAAAACGCTAAACTTGGTTAAAACAAGTAAACAATGAAACAAAACTTAACTTTATATTGTTGTAAAGCGATATTTCTCTCTATATTGTCTAATAATTATTATTTAATTTTAAAGCATCTAAACAATAGATCAATAGTAACTAATATACAAAACTACTAAAACATGCTGTGTTATCCAAACTATATAGCTAAGAAGTTGAGTGCGTCACTGCAATATCAGCTGATTTAGGAAGAGGAAACTCTTAAAGAATTATTTGTAAATCAAGTAAGTCATAAAAAAAAAACAATTTAAGCCAAACAATTTTACAATTACTTTAGTTGTGGTTAGTAATACTTATCATATAAATAAAATTGAAGTGTCTGTCAGTGATTTACAAATATAAGCTTTTTTCAAAGATCATATGGTTATTCACACATTACAAAAACCTAAACACACATTTATAATTTTTTGTCTGTCTGTCTGTCTATATGTCTGTTTGGGTGGGCTAATATCCAGAATGGCTAAACCGATTTTGACGAAACGGTTATTAACATGTAGAGGACTTTTCAGAGAATATTTTAGTCTGCTTTTTATTAAAAAAATATTCTAATTACTGACAAAAATTGAAAGAATGTAAAAATTATGGACATAATTTGGGATATTGTGGACAAACAAGTATATTGGTCTACTTATAGCGTAAGCTAAAATCGATTGAGAGCTTGTTTTACAACAATAACTGGGAGCGTAGTTTAGATGGTAGATCGCTCGCTTAGCACATGAGAGGTACTGGGATCGACCCCCGGCGCCTCCAGAATATTTTCCCCATTTTTGTTTTATGAACTTGTCAAAAGAAAATGTTATTCATCTATGATTTGTTTTACAAGATATTCTGTTATAGTTTTAATTAATTATTATATTCATATAATTTTCCACCTTAACTAATCCTTAATCAGCTTTCAAATCATAATACATATTGTAATCACATTCGGTCAGTGTTTTACTTACAAATAAATAAACTACACAATCATATTAAGTTATTTAAAAAAAAATATATTTAATGTTTATTAAATATTTCAATGCGTTATTATTAGCACTTTCTCCGCGTTTTTTGATGATTTTTTTGGAGAAAATAAAACTAAATTATTACTAATTGGTAAATGTACTTAAATTATCAAACTAAATATATTGAGCTTTATCATATCAAATGTAACCGTATTGTGTAAGATAATTTATAAGAAAATATACTATCATGTAAATTATTTTATAATGTGTAGGCCCTACTGTGTTACATAATATGTCAATGGATCTATATATTATATAAATACAATTGAAGTGTATGTCTATGATTTCAAAATTAATACTTTTTTCTAAGCTCATGTAGTTATTCACAGTTTACCAAAACCTAAACATGCATTTTTTATTTGCTTTCTGTTTATCTGTCTTATTGTCTGTCTGTTTGTGCGGGCTAATCTCCAGAATGGCTGAACAAATTTTGACGAAACTTTCATTTGCATGTAGAGGACTTATCAGAGATTAATCTAGGCAACGTTTTATCCCGGAAATGTTTAGGTTCCTATCGAAAAATTAAATATTAAAAATGTAAAAAATAGGGGTTTCGTTAACGGACGTGACTCGCGACCATTATAAATAAAACAACAGATTTGGATTTAAAGCTTAACACTTTGACAAGATTGCCTTTGTTTTATTTTACTGTACACGCTGTTTTAACCATTAAATATTTATCAAAACAGTATGCAATAATGTGAAATGTATTCATAGATGTTAAATACACCTCAAAACCTGATTTGTAATATTTAGGTTCGTTTGGTAGTTATGAGTAACAAACTGGTTGGAAAACGGGATTTTTAGCGTTTATTGGTGCACAGATAATAATTTACGTATGATTAAAAGAGATACATTGATCGATTTGGGCAAAAGTAACTGTGCGTTTTTAGGCCATGGAACTCGGATCTAAAATAGTTGTTTTTAATTTGCTGTAATGGTAAGGCACAATATATTTAGCCGATAGTCATTTTATTTATTTAATCACATCTGTGAGCTATGCCGCAGTACCAACTAGTTGTATTAATAAAGTTGTATCATCTTAATTGATTTTACACGTAGTAAACTTGAAGCAATAATAAAGTGACTTCAGTAATAGGAACAACATATTTTACTAACAATCTTGTCAATTCTGTAATAAAAAGAAAATACTAATGTAATAATTTATAACACACAACTAGTTTAAATTTATAAAATAAGTTACAGCGTATTTAACTGATTTCTAGCAGTAGTTATCAGTTTAGATTCTAAAATAGGGTTTGTAATTAACTGTTTGTGAAACATAATAAAGTAAAATGTATTTATCCAATAAGATTAATATTATTTACCGCAAAAGAAGCTATCAAATGTTATTTGTTTAAATTTGAGTAGGAGATATTCTTTAAAATATGATTTACAGTATAACGTTTAGTTCTTTCTGCAATTACAATGTTTCCATCGTAGAGCTAAAAACATTACAATTTTAGAATTCTCTTGTACATTGTTGATGTGATAGGGAGACGTGTAATATCATCTAATTTGTGTTTTATCTGTATACTTTTCGTAGCCTTAGATTCTTTCAGATAAAATGTCATTTAAACAAGTCTCTTCACTGATATCGTTAAACGCAACCGGCTGTGGAGATCCCTAACGACGCTTACAACACTCATTTGAGTTTCTCTACAAAAAGACAAGTACCTTCTTAATAATTATTTCATCAACACAATTTCTTATAAAATCAAATAATAATCCATTCAATATTACCTGGTTCCTGCATATATTCACTAAAAAATAAGTTTTTTAGAAAATTTAATTTGTATTCATATTATTACCAGATTTACAAATGACATGTAGGAATATTTTTTACATTAGTTGAATTAAATACTTCATAAATTAATAAATATGTTTAAAATATTTCGTTTAGTAAAACGAAATAGAACTGATTTTGTTTCCTTCTAAATTTTAACACATGTTTACAAACCAAAGATTATATCAGAAACCTTTAAGAAATAGATTATATAATAATAATAGCAATGTTGAATTGTAAATTGCAAACATAGTTATCATTTTTATAAATGTATTTATAAACAGTATACCATATTTATAAAGTGTCCTTAATTTTATATCATTCTAATAATGACAAAAGTAAATTCGAAATAATTAAAAGTAAATTATTAAGAAATGAAATATATTATTTCCAACATTGTGGTATCCATAATTTAATACATATATGTTCTTGGAGCGCATTAACAGTTGACCAAGTGTGCAAGACAGCATTATGTACGTGGTTTACGGCATGTATGCTTCAACCACTACTTGTATTGAAAGCAAAGGGTTTTGCAAAGTTTCGTTGACGCAAGAATAACGAGAGGTGATGTTAGTAAACTTATCGAAAGGTTAACTCTAAAACCATTTCCTTCCGTTAGAAATATTAATAAAAATTGAGGCGAATAAACAAAGACAAAAATGTAGTTTTCAGTTTGTTTGTACTCAGCAGCAGGAGAACTCTTTAAAATACCTTCGTATACAAATATTCACAATTTATTCTCAAGGCAGTAAAATAATACATACAGTTATTTATTTAGAACATTCTTAAAAAACCTTGAACAATTTCTCATGTGAGAAGTTATTTACATAAAAAATTTAATAATATACAGACTATTTTCTTTCGGTAGAAATAATAACGACAATTTCAAAATTATTCTCTTTTATTTTAAAATAAATAGTACGTTTAGGCATCTGTCACCAAAATATCGACAAGTTAAGGTGAGGAATTTATTCCTGAGACAAGTTTTAGCAATGCCACTTTAATTAAATTCATTTCTGATAACCAAGTTGTTTTGAACAAATCAAAAATATCCCACAATATTATGTCCATGAAGGAAGCACCAAGAAAGATTTCTAAGTAGTATTCCAATGTAAATGTACAATTATAAACAATTAAATATGTTGACTAATAATATTAAATCAAAAGTGAAGAATAAGGTACATACAAATGCTATTAACAACAAAATCCAACCTCCCACATGCAATTTTTTCGTCTATTCAACACTGCAATTTTGTAACACCAGTCCACCAAAAAGAATTTGGAAATGAGTAAGTTGTTCTGCTTGAAGAATACTGTAAGTGTATTTTGCACTAAACTTTTGAGACATATTCTGCACAAACAAATGATAAAGTTACTAAAATGTAATGAAAAGCGCAAAAATGTAAAACAAATATGAAAATGATGAAACCAAGGATTATTCAGAGGCACATCTCCTCCATATAGCAGCTGCAACTCAACAAAATAAAAATAGAAATAAAAATGATCAAAAAATTAAAAAAAAAATAGAAGTCAACACAACACCAAATCAGACAAAAATTCCAGTAAATGATGCCATCATTCTAATTTATTCATTTGCAAATACAACAAATTTGTAATCTCGGTTTTTGTCCTATCGAGAGCTTCTATTGTAGTTGGAATTAAAAATCTACCTTGCCATGCAACCATGTCATCATTTATTTTTTTATCGTACTTGGAAAATATATCCAATGTCCAAGCTTTTCAACAATCAGGCCATCACGTAGTTATTTTTCTTGCAAATTCTGTTGTTTTGTCTACTCCTGTAACATGGGCAACTCAATTTTGGAACCTTGGATCACTAACAAAACTTAGGGATACTTTATGTATTCCGTTATAGCTGCACAATGTATGTCCTTCAAAGTGCATAAAATGAATTCTTTGATCATAAAATCGAAGAACCTATAATTGGAGATATTTCTTCGTGTATTCTATAATTTCACTTTGCAAACATTCATGGACAAAGCCATCTTGGAGATGGCATAGCAATAAATCCTTTATTCCGACACTAAGCACGCCTTTAGCCAGACTCACATAATTCTGAGTTTTATTCTTGCTATGAGTTTGACAATCTTCAGTATAACAGTATTTTAGAGTAAAATTTCATTATAAAGGAAAACTGAGTTCATTATTTTTTGAGTTAATACTTACAGGATTTATTAATTAAAATAGATTTTGTTTGAATATACTAAAATTTTCTTTGACTACTATAACGCTAAATGAAAATTTGTTCATATTTATTCAAATGTGCCAAGAATATAGCTACAACTATAGGTAACAAAACCAACAGTAACTATGCAAATCAAATTTGCCTGCAATCAATGAATCAATTGTTTGATATACGTTTAATAGGCCTAACAGAGTTTTATACTTTCAACTTGCCACGCGCAAACCTCCCTACCCTTTTAATTTATTCAATAAACACAACCTTTTGTTGTTAACTTTAACACTTTCCCTCATCAAATAACACCCAAGTGTTTTCAGGCCTTATTTGACGTTGTTCCGTTGTACTACCCCGTTAGAACAATTTGAGAGGTTTGGCGAGGGCAAGAAAAGGAAAACTTTTTGTTTCCTATTCTTAAGTTTTTTAAATTTAAATTAGTTAGACCTTTTTTGTCTTTTGTGTAGTACACTAGCTCAATTCTAGACTCTTTTTCGGGATCGTTCCCTTTGGAGTTAAATTTGTAGTGATCCGTGAATAACTCACCTGCTGACTTAATTACACTAGAGCACTGAATGGTTTTAGGATTAATTTGATTGGATTTGTAAATTATATATTCAAAATTTTTCTATTGAAAACACAAAAACGATTTATTAATTAACATAAATCCATTAACTTTGAAACAACAAATTATTATTTTCAAAAACACAATGAAATTTATTAATCTTTAACTTATAATTACATATATTGAAAAGTAGCAAAGTGATTAATTAATTTATTAATTAAAATTTGTATATTAATGATTATATTATTTACATATTTCGATTTGCCATTGTGAGTAATGAAATTTACTAAACGAGTTTACTTTATTCAATTTCCCCAGAATTTACTTGAATTTATTTATTTAATTTATTTTATTTATTACTTTTCAAAAAAGGGATTTATTTAAAATTACAAGTAACAATGATCGTTTGCCACTTACAGAACACAAGAAGTTCGACGCGCAATTCCTTCTGTCGATTTCCAGCGATTTAAAGTTGTTCTCCTTGGTCCCCAGAATGGTTTCTTCGGCTTACAGTTGTCTTCTCCTAGACTTAATTAAAGTTGTCCTCTCCCAGTTGATTGTAGTATCTTTTGGCAAGATAGGCCGTTTATATGGATATTCTTCTCCCGAAATTATCACGACCCGACTTAGCTTTAGGCCGGAGCTAGAAACGTAACGCACACCGAAACTGATCGCCCTACGCCTTTCTTTTAAGTACCCTCGGAGCTCGGTCAGCTGTTTACTCGATGGCGCTTCGTGCTAAACTGATGTTAAAGGGGATGCAGGCTTCTATCGTCGACTTTTTACTTGTCAAACCAGCATCTTCCTCTATGTAACAAGAAATCCTGGTTTCTTGCTTTAGAAATATATTTTTTGGTCTTAATATATTTCCTGATTTATTTGATGAATTTTAGTGCCTTTATTTCCCATCGATTAGGCCTAATTTAATTATTATCTTCATTTATTGAATTTCAATGTGCGGTCTGTTTTGCTCTTCGTAGTGGATCCGATGACGTCACTTCCCCGTCGCAGCTTGGGCCTTGAGTGCCTGTATGAACTTGTCGTTTGACAATTTTTGCATTGATTTCACCCAAACTCTATAACTTCTTTTTGCGTGGTCGGATTTTGATTTTGTTGACTTCTATGGATAGGTTGACGTTTTCTGGTTTCTCTGGAATTCGAATGGCGTTTCTACTCCTCTTCCTTCTTGAGTTATAGACTTCGTTAGTTTTGCTTAAATTTTGAAATTTATTTCCTGTAAATTTGAAATTTTCCATTTTTTCTTGCTTGTATCCTCTTCGGTTGGTCTTGAAACGCGTAAATCTGGTGTTGGTTTTTTGATAGCTTGTTTGGTTATCTAGTTATTCAGCTTGTTGTTACTCTAATTGCCTTCGTTTGGTTTTCGGCGTCTCATTCCCCCCCTTTAAAGCTCTTTTCATATCTCACATGGCATTACAATTTATTACACATATATATACCCTATTTTATCAATATTTCCCTTTAATTAATCTCCCTTATATTTATTATGAATTAATAACACATTTTTATTAATTTATTTTATTTTTACAAAACTATTTATTTATATATATTGAACTTCGGCTTGATTATGCCCTATTATTGACTCTATTAAATGCTATTTTTTATGATTTAATTACATTTGAACTTTATGAGTTATTGGCCTTTTTATGCCCAAGAATGACTTTACACTTTATTTTTTAGCTATAAAACTTTATAACTTTATATTTTTTATTACCTTATTTTCTTAACCCTTTTTAACTCTACAAATGACTCTACTTTGTTTTTGGATTTTATTCAAATTCTGCAAAATCGATTTGTTTACGCTTACATTTTTGTCTATAACTTTTTAACAAATTATCATAACAAAATTATTTTTATTACTCCTTGCTTATTTAACTCTCCTTTTAACATAAATCTAATAATAACAACTTTTTTTTATAAAATTATAAACCCCTATCTTTCAATGCTAATTCATTTCTACCAAATTTAGACAAGACTGGACAAGTCAATTCCTGTCAGATCCTGCAAGGTTTTGGCTTGGTCTTGTCGCTAATGCATACGTCACAGTCTGCACGTATTTAACCAACACAATTTCAAAAACTATTACTAAATACTATTTTCACATTGGAAACTACTTTTTTATCTTAATTTTGGGCTTTTCTGACACCCTTTGGCTTTAATCCTTTGTTATTTTGACTTTGAATTTATTTTAATTAATGTAATTAATTAACCCCAATTGGATCGGTCGATTGGCCGTTCCAAACTGTTTTACAATTAATTGATTGGTCCATGGTTTTAAAATCACTGTTGATCCTTTAGTATTTTTTTCAAAAATATGTTATATTAAAAATTCAAGGTACGAATATACAAGGTATAAAAGGTATAAAGGTGAAAATATATTGTTTTCAAATTGCTTACAGTATGAACTCAGCCCCTAACCTAAAGCATAATTCAACAATACATACATGCGAAAAACATTCTCTAAATTTTTTGATAGATCAATATTAACAAATCCATTTTGTATGGGATGTGTTAGACGGATCTTCTGATAATAGCAAAAATAAAAAGTTTGGATCTTGAACCAATGCTATTTGTGTTTCTCATGAAGTTCATTCAAACGGAAGTATTAACATTACCAATTAGCGAATTGAAGTATAACCATACAACAAAATTTCAAAAATTATGCAATGCCCCGCGTTTTTGAGCCAAATAAAATACAATCTTGTCTAAATATAACTTTAAAATTAAGGAAAACACAATTTTATTAATAAAGATAAAACAAAAAAAAAAATATCAATTATTATTTATTAACATGGAACAATACAATTTAAAGAAGAAAACAAATCCACTCCATAAATGGCTCATTAAACATGAAAAAACTCTTAGTATCGGGGCTGGTGTCCGTTCGATCAAATATTAAAGAACACATAAATATAATTAAAATGTTATTAGTATTCTGGAGAATTATCACAATATTTATAAGAAAATGTTTTCAAAATATTAAGTTATAGTCGGGCAGATTTAAATTAATGTAACACTGGATTTATCATAATAGTTTTTGATTTTAAACTTATTTAAAACAAATTTTTTGTTATTAAACTCTGTTTATAATTAATTTTTAAATAAAAATGAGTTCCACTTATTTGTATTGCCAAAACAGTTAAAATAAAAGTGTTCCGCAAATAAAAAAGGTTATAGTTTTGAATGCATTGAAATATTATCTTATCACACTATAGAGGATGTCCGTTAGTTGTTTCTGACACTTAGTGATATTTCTTCTCTTCTACCGAAGTTTTCTCCTCTTCGCCTGTTCAAGATTTTCTGGATCTCTTGAGCCTTTTTGGTCCTTTAACGTTAACGGTCTGACTTTTCTAAAGAATTTTTTACAATACCATTTTGAGGTTTTACTCTCAGCTTTGTTGCGGGTTCTGTGTTCTGATCGGTTGTTTTACCGTTTTATTCTTCTCCTTTATTTTATATCTGCCATCTGTCAGATATAAGTATTTATTATGAAGTATTTATTTAATTCTATTGAACGTTCTTGAATGATATTTATATTTATTAGTTTCAGGAATATGTGGTCTTTATATAAATACCGTTAATTCATTTGTTTATACTCTTTTACAAAAGTTATTCACGATTTTCTTTCGTTTCATTTGATCCTAAACCGATGATGCATTCTTGTATGTTGGTAGTTCTTTATGACCAGCGAGAGCGCTCTGCATACTCTCATTCATTTACTTCAGCCTTTATCTGTATCATCTGTTCTCCCTTGTCTCATTCGTTAATTCAAATGTACCTTTCATGTGTTATTGACATAAATGTATCTCATATAATTATATAAATACCTTTGTTTTACTGCTCGTAGTCCAATATCTTTGTAATCGGTGACGACCGTTTCGCCTATTTCATTCAGGCATTGTCAAACCTAATTTTTGTTCTTATTTCATTCTAATTAAATGCACGACAACTTTAAAAATACTCACAATACACGACACAAAACATAAACACAAATCACATCACCTTGAATAAGAAACATTTAAATAATATTATTTAAAAAGACATATCACAGTTCCACTCCTTCGTAAACGCAGTATTCCCTCATTCATTGCTCGGTTAATACTGGAATCTCTAGTGATGCGGGGGTCTAGTGATGCACTTATCAGCATCGAAGCAGCCATACAACGTCTGCCAAAAGATAAACAAAACTTGACCAGATTTTTATTTAGCTATAAATGCGATGCAAAGATAATCCCAGACATGGTAGTAAATAAAAACAAACCTAATTGCTACATTGGATGACGATCAAATTACATCTGGAAAAATAACATCTAAATTACAGTTACATATTGCTGTCATCACTAAAGCGGATAAAGGTAACACCATAGTTGTATTGTCTAGAAATAACTACATAGAAAAAACTAATCCGTTTTTAAGGATAACAATATACCCAAACTAAAATCCGATCGCACTGAACATTTCAACAAGGAAATAAAAACTGTAATAAATTCTTGCAGCCACATTTTAGACAACAACCAAAAAAGACAAATAAAAATGTACAAACCGTCTGCACCTAAATTGAGATCTCTGCCGAAAATCCATAAAACCGATTCCCCTATAAGACCTTTAGTTAACTTCATTAACGCACCTACAACATATAAGCTGTAAAAAAATGGACCAAACACTGAAAACTCACATAACCTTTAAACATAACTATTCTTTAAGAAATAGCACGGACTTAATTGATAAATTGAACCATATTGAATTAAACAAAAACAGCATACTAGTGTCGTTTGATATTGTAAATCTGTATACAAACTTCCAAATATTAGAAACAATACAAACTATAAAAAGCAACATTTTAGAAAATAATACCATATAACCTGATATGTTGGAAGAAATAATAAAGCTCCTTACAACATGTTTACAACAAAATTACTTTGTATTTAACAATGATTTTTACATACAAAATAAAGGACTAGCCATATTTTCTCCACTCTCTAGTATGATGGCAGAAATATTTCTCAACAATGTGGAAACTCATTACATAATGAATTCTTCGAATAAATTTAAAAAAAAAATATAAATGTTTACTAAAGATACGTTGATGACACCATTTGTCTTTTTACGGGTATTAAAAGACAGTTAAATATGTTCAACAATAATTATTTAAATGAATTACACCCATCAGTCAAATTCACCAGTGAGTTAGAAACTAACCAAAGCATTAATTTTCTGGATTTAAACGTAAGTAAAGGTAATAATAAATTAAATTTTAAAGTATACAGGAAACCTACACAGACTGACCATATCATACATGCAACCTCTAATCATCCTCACATTCATAAAATGGCCGCCTATTCCAGCTTCGTACATAGAGCAATCACCATACCCATGAATATATCTGACTTCAATCATAAAATTAATATTATAAAAGAGATCGCCGTTTCGAATGGTTGTGACCACAGAATAATAGAGAAATTGGTAAAGAGTAAAACTCAGAAACGCAAATATACCACAAAAGAAAAACCAAAATATATCAGCATGGATTACCATGGTCTATTAGAAAATGTTGCAGGAAGGATATTTAAAAAACAGGGATACACATTAGCATTCAAAACAAAGAATAATTTAGGAAATGCATTAAAACCCAAAAATAAAACTACAGAAATATGCACATTCGATGCAAGCGGCGTATATAGATTAACTTGTGACATTGCCCTAAACATTATATCGGCCAAACAGGAAGATCATTTAAAACCAGATTTAAGGAACATTTACCTAAAATAAACCTTAACCCAATTAAATCCAAATTTGCTGAACTCCTTTTAGAATCTGGCCATAACTATACCAACTTAGAAAGCAATTTGCACATATTACATAAATGTTCCAAAGTGCCAATAATGAATGTCTTAGAAGAATTCCAGATTTACAAACAAACCATTTCTGACTCATCCGCTTTATTAAATGAAACAATCCATTTTCAATCAAACACTATTTTTGACAGCATTATTAAGTTAAACCCCTTCAATAGGTCAATACGACCAAGAATGAGGAAACACGTGCGTTTAAATACGGAGGAGTGGAACTGTGATATGTCTTTTTTTTTAATATTATTTAAATGATTCTTATTCAAGGTGTTGTGATTTGTGTTGTGTTGTGTATTGTGTGTATTTTTAATGTTGACGAGCATTTAAATAGAATGCAATAAAAACAAAAATTCGGTTTGACAATGCCTGAATGAAATAGGCGAACCGGTCGTCACCGATTACAAAGATATTGGACTGCGAGCAGTAAAACGAAGGTATTTATATAATTATATATACCCAGCCCATGAGGCAATAACTAAAAAGAAAACAGTTATAAATATATCTGTTTTTTGGTAATTATCAATATCGGTTTTGAATTAGGTGTTAGACTTTATAATTATTTAAAAATTATTCCGAAGTAATGGAGATGTACAGATACAAGTTTGTATCCAACTGATCCAATCAGCACACGTTTATTTATTCAAATGTTCATTCTAAATTTATGTAATGTTGTATATTTTGTAGAATTAAATTAAAATTCTTATAACTATAATGATGAAATGTGTTTTAAAATTCAATATAATTTAACTAGGCAAACCTATAATAGAACACATAAAATTAAACTTAACTTATTAACTTACGTATTCAAGTATTTATAGAGATCTAACTAAACGGATCGCTCATGATCTATAAAAACTACATCTATTTATTTATATATATATGTAAAAATGTATTAAATAATATTGTAAATTTGTGTCATAGCTAATTATAAATGTGTTAAATCTCTACATGAATTGTGGTATTACTTAAAACTTGTAAGAAAGATCAAAGTGTTCATTCAGTTTGTTAAATATGCTATTATTTATTTACAAATATCTAAATATCGTATGGATGTGAAAATTCAACAATCTAACCACATTTTAAATGTAACAGTTATGTATATTTTAATCAGCTTCTATCTAAATTGACTCTTCTTTTGTGTAATAAAAAATAATAAAAATCACTTGAATATTGCAAATTTCAGAAATAAAGTTGAGCATAATACATTTTCCAGAAATATTTATTTAATGGTATTTACAGTTTGATCCATTTATCTCTAGAGACATACTTAATGCTAAGTACTATGTAATGCAAGCAATGCATTGTATGTTTAACCTATTTGTTCAATATTGGATTATCTTTTAATAACAAAACTCCGAACAAATATTGACTTTGCAAAATTTAATAATCAGTAGGACGAATGCAACATCCTATATGTATTACATTATAGATCTAGTAATAAACGTTTATTTAAAATGTATAAATTAATTTACTTAAATTGCTTTGCTTTCTTATTGCACTATCACCATAGGCAATACAGTGCTTGAAAAAAATAAGTAATGTATTTGATGTCACACTGAAATAAATGCGTTGCTAAGTGTCAATACCTCTATTTGTTTATTCGGTGTAAATTTACTTTCCTATGCATTTTGTTATAAAATCTTTACAAACATTGGTAAAACCAACCAGGATACGCAATAACAAGGAAATAACCAGGAAGGTTTGCAATGTATTCCTAAAAGTATATAGGTCGAACCATAAGAAGCATGAAGATACGAGGTAAAGAACACTTTTCTCATTTAAAATGTAATAGGCCTGATAAATCTGCTATGGCTAAGCATTGTTTAGATAAAAATCGTCATTTTAAAATAGAAAATTCTAAACTGTTAAAAAATGTAACTAAACCCAACACATTGGACGCTTGGGAAACTTTTTATATTAACAAATACAGTAACATAGTTATGAATAATGAATTAGGTCCTTTACAGAATTCTTTATTAATGTAATAATGCTATGTTTTGTTAAATATTAATATTAGTTTAGCAATATTATTTAAGTTATATTGTTATTGTTAAGATATTTGATTAACGGTAGGCGGTGGTTAACGCCTTAGCATAGGTTTATGACACGCCCCCTGTAGAGTACGCCCCTTCTGGTTAGGTATTTATACGGTGCGTTGTCACACTGTTAGATCAGTTATAGTTTTGTTACTGTAACCCGTGCATCACTGAGGATGGCGACACTGTCGTTGAAACGCGTTTGATGTTAGTAAACGTATTTATTGTGAGATTTTGTGTTCAGGTTTTATTTTATCTAATGTATTTATTCCTGGTTTAATTTAAACTGTGAAGCTTTAATTTTATACTATACAAAAATTTGCTGTATTATTTAGATATGTTATTATGTTTAGAATATGACATAATTAAATTTGGTTGTATTTAGAATCTATATAAATTGAACATTAATATTTACTATCACGTTTGTTAAAAATAGTTGTGTTATATATTGAACAAATCATACTATGTACTTCAGAAATTGTTATATATATATATAATGCAGTATTGAATTTTAAACAGAGTAGTTACATATTACTCACAACACAGTTATTAATTATACGCTCGACCTAGTTAAAAAGCAATTAGCCTTTATGTAACAAGGTAACTAGTTAATTCAATTTAGTTTTGTCTTACAATTACAAGGCTGCAACAACTTTTGAGGCAATCATCCAACATCTGAATTACATGACTTCAAGCTTAGTAGTTATGACTTAGTATGGCTATATAATGGCTAGTTATAAGTACGAGGGGTATAGTAGCGGAGTGAGAGGGAGCACAGAAACTATATTAGTTAAAAAAAGGATGAACAGGAGCCGTTACAAGTAAATGATGCATGAAAAGATGCACAACGATGTGGTACACTGTAGATATTTATACAATATTTGTGTTATAATTTTACTTTAAAATTTTTGCGACAACATTTTAGTAATTTAAGATTTTTACACGTACATTCTATAATGTTTAGAGACGAGGAATAGATAAAACTATCAAACAATTCGATACATATAACTAAAATGTAATAAATACAGTACACATCTTTTTGGATGTACCAAATTTTTAAATTATTTTTTTTTAAATTGTCCAGGTTTTGGAAGTTGGGCAAGCTTTTCAAATATATTAACACACATTCAGATTTAAACAGTATTAGAGATTCGTTTGGAGTTATGACTTTATTTTAGAGTTCGTTTACAAAGAAATGAGTATATGATATACTGTATATTACTGTATAAAGTCGTTACGTATTTACTTTATAATTTTGCTCACCTCTGCTGCCCTAGTAAAATATTAAGCCTAATGTTTTAGTTATATTTATTTATGACTGTACTATATCGCACCAATAACTTTTTCCTAAAAAAGTCTCATTTTATAATTTACTAGTAGGCCTACTAATAATGATAGGATTAATCTAAACTTCAAAGTTAAAATAAAATATAGTGTTAAATGTCAAAACAAAACAATTTAGTTTACGACATAACATAAATTATTAAAAAGGTTTTAAATAGGTAGAATAATTTAATTCATAAACAAATGAATACTAAACCTAAATTAATAATACAAGTTATTTCCAAATATATATATATATATATATATATATATATATACAGTTGTTTAAGTATTTAATGACACTGAGAAATATTCTATGTTCCAGTTTCAGCCATGTTTCAATTTGTAAGACATTTAAATAATTATAATATGGTAAATTACATATTGTATCCTATAACTTGTCAGAATTTTATAATATTGCATTTAATTTCATACAGAAAGAATGTCCCCGTGGGGAATAGAATTTAAGCGTAAATACACTTCTAATGAAATTTTTGAACCTAAATACAAAATAGTAATACTGTACAAGTTTGTACACATTTTTGCCATACTTCCAATGTTCAAAGCAGCTTATAACAAATTATCAACTCATATAAATTCATCAAATCAAAACAAATTATTTCATCATATATATTTAACCATAACACAGTCATTTATTCAGGTGAAATTAATTTCCTATTAATAAAGGGAGTAACTACAGTTTTATCATATCTAGTATTTCATAAAATAGATTTAACCTGAAATCTTCCAAATCGTAGTTTGAGTAATCTACCATGGCTGATCGAAACATTATAAATTGAGATTCATATTACTGTACATGATATGTGTATAGATCAAACAGGTTACAGTTTATGCTGTTACCACAGATACACGTTTGTCTAAACAATATTAATTTGCTAAAAGTATTGTATTAAAATGTATTCTTAATAGCGATAAAAATAAAATGTTTATCTATTACTGAGCTTTTTATAAAATTATAAAAGTTCAAAGAGAGTGAAATAAAATTGTTGAATAAAATACAAAAAACGGAATAAAAAGTTACATGCTTACTTTTCACCGAACAGCAAATGTAAATATCTGTTAGTAAAATGTATAAAAGTTTGTTGTAGATTTAATATTATTTATTTTATGCAAAATGTTATTATACAATAAACATTCAAATACGCCTGCAACAATAAGTAAACAAGTAAATAACTTATTGTATATAGGCCTACAGAGTGTCCTCGAACTCTCTGAACCCCTTTTGTGGATATGTTCCTGGGATCCAGACGAACATATTTCACAGTATAAACATGGGTCTTAGGTGCTTATTTTTTCGTCTGTCTGTCGGTATGTGTTTTTTACAAAATACGAAATATTTTTGGAAGTAGAAAAGATATTGAGCTCAAACTTTGTTCACCTATTTGTTACGTAACATTTTATCACTGTACGAAAAATTAGAACATTATTTTAGATATTTTCAAAATGGCAGCCGTTTATAATTTTTAATGTCAAATATCTCAAAAACCACTAACTTTACAAAAAAATTACACAAAACAAAAAAGTTAGATTTTGTAATGACTAATACAATGATTTTTTTATTTTGTCAGTCGCTCAAATGATAACAGAGATATTGACAAAAAATTAAAAATGTAGTTCTTTATAGTTGTCAACCCAGAATTACTCTAGAAACAAAATAATTTAATGTTATGAGCTAAACTAATAATTTATTTGCATAATATTCCGTGGACTTTCTAAACTGATTCTACTAGCAAAAAATAAAAAATTCATATATTCATAGGTCCGGAAATGCTTCTTTAGAGAGTTTACAGCTGGCGAAAAATTTCACCAGTGTTTCAGATTACTCGCAGAGACGAATCCCTAATGAAATATGCAGGGCATTAATTAAGGTGTAAAATTAAATTTAATCTACTGAAACGGCCAATTGACCGATTAAATTGGGACCAATTAGTGGAGTTAATTAAAATTAATTTGAAGAAATTAAGTAATTGATTAGAATCAAAAGGGAGTTCAAATAAATCAAAATGAAAGGAAATAAGATAAAAAAGGCAGTTTAAAGTAAATAAAGAGTTTTAAAATTATATTTTGAAAAAGTAACCAAATGTACTTAGTTTCATCTAGGTCGGGGATGACGTAGGCTTTAGAAACAGGCATAGACCAAAAAGTTGCAGGATACGACAGGAATTATCCTGTTCCGACTGGTTCAGAATGGCATAAAGTTGTCAAGTTTCTGTTAACATTAAGTATGTGGTAAAATATACAATTGTATAAATTAGTGGTTCTTTTTAAATAAATGCAAAGAGGAGAATTAGATAAATAATAAGACACAAAAAGAATTTTATTCCGATAATTTGTTTAGAAGTTATAGGCAAAAATGTAAGAGAGAAAAAGAAAAACTATTAAGATATAAATTTAAAAAAAAAACTAAGTAGAGTCATTTATAAAGTAATAAGGGATAAAAAAGACAGAATAAAAATAATTTAAAATTTATTAAAATTTATAACTATAAACAAGAGTTTAAAGTTATTCTTGGGCATTAAAAAGCCAATAATGTAAAAAGCTAAAAGATAATTAAACAATAAAAATTATAAATTAATATAATTAGTAATCAGTAATTCATGAACTAAGCCAAGTTTCATGAAAATGTAATAAATAGTTTTTGTAAAATAACAGAAATTAATAAAAAACTTCATCAATTAAAATAAAGGTATAGGAGATTAAAAAAGGGGAGAAAACTGATGTAATATTCAATAGATATATGTAATGTATTGTAAAGCCATGTGAGAAATGAAAATAATATAAAAAGGGGAATGAAAAATCTAAACCAAAAGCCAATAATTAGAGCAAATTAAATAGGACTTATCTCAAGAACTAATCAAGTTACGAACAATACAGAAACAGTTTAGCGCGTTTCAAGACGAGTGAGAAGCAGATAAGAACAAGCAAATTTCAAAATTGTCAAACTTACAAAAAGTAAATTTAGAATACAAAGCAAAAACTTTCGAAGTGGATAAGTAAAGGAATAATAGGAACAGAAACACAATCCGAACTAGGTAGGAATCAGAAAATGATCACGAGTAAATGGAAACTTTCAAAATCAAAATCAAACCATATACAAAAGAGTTATGGAGTTTGGATAAAAACAATACAAAGTACAGTGAATGACAAGACCGATCAGGCTCGTGAAACCAGGGGGTTAGAGAAAGGAAATTATGTCATAGGAGGGACTATGCGATTCTATACAAAGCCAATGGAGAAACTGTAACACGTAAAAAACAAATAAACAAGGAGTAATTAAGAGAAGTTAAGGGCACCAAAATTAATAAAATAATTAATAAAGATATTGAAATCAAGAAATATATTTAGAATGTAAGAAATAAGCATTTCTTACACAATCGACAATAGATATTCGTTTGACTTCAAACTACCCAAGGAGAAGAGAGAACGAAGTGCAGACGTCAGTGGCGCAACACACTGCGTGAACATAGGCCTATCACTTAGATCCAGGAATCTTGAAGAGTTACGTCAAAGTGCGTGAAGGTTCGGTGTCCGTCGATCTAGCTCCGGTCGATAGTTAGTCGATCGTAAAATAATCGGGTGAAGAAATATTAAGAAAAAGGCCGGTCTTGGTAAAAAGACAAAGCAATTAAGGAGATCATTGTAAAGATAAGGAGATATCACGTTGGAGCAGTCGAGGAGAAGACATCTTTAAGACGAGGAAACCATATCTGGAAGCGAGGAAAGGACATTTTAAAGAGGACATCGCATATATTATTTCTCAAGACTATTTTTTTGTCGGTACGCCATAACTTCCTTAATACATCATCAAATTACATGAATGAGGCATCATTTTAAAGCTTTCCTTAACCACTACACGGGAAAAATAGACAAAACAGCTTAAAATTCATGTTTTAATAACAAAAATTGATTTAAAAAACTTTTATATTATACTCTGTATGTTCCTAATGAAAGGCGCCATCTGTTAACCATCTGTTTAACTAGCATGACAGCTGTTAGTTAGATTGTTTACACTGTAAGATTGTATAGGGAAACTGTTATTTATAAAAAAATGTAAATAAATAAACTTAATTAACTGAATTAAATCAACGTGTTAAATCAGGTAAATGTAGGCCTACTCCGAACTTGCGAAATAGTCGCACAGGTCAGCTAGTCATACCTAAATAGGAACCACGAATCAACATAGAACATCTTGTATCTGTAAGTAACAATCAATCAAGTTTTTTCATAATTACATAATATAAATTAAATATGCACATTCAAAATTAAATAACTTAAAATAAAATTAATTTCAGGGGATATTAAATAAAGTAAATTCATTTCAAATTTCATTACTCACAATGGCTAATCGACGAGTGTAAACATAATATTATCCAACTTAATAGTTAATTAGTATTTTGTTTGAAAACGTTAATACGTTCAGAGTTAATTTGTAATTTTGAAAATCATTAATTTGTAATTTTGAAAATCATTAATTTGTAATTTTGAAAATCAATAATTTGTAATTTTGATAAATAATTAATTTGTTTATAGGGCCTAAGTCAATAAATAATTTGTGTTTTTCTCAAACTTTTAGACTACATTATTTGTAAGCAAAAATCAATACCCTAAATTCATACAGTGCTCTAGCAATAAGAAGGTTAACAGGTGAGCTATATACTGATCATATAAACATTAACTCCAAAGGGAACGACCCCGGGGTAGAGTCTATATTTGAGCTAGTGTACTAGAACAAGTTGAAAAGAGAACAAAAGGTCCAATCAATTGTCAAATAAATTTAAAAAACTGGAAAATAGAAGATTTTCCTTTTCTTGCCATCGCTAGACCTCTCAAGGTATTCAAACGGGCTAGTACAAGGAACAAAACATCAAATAAGGCCTAAAACACATTTAGGTGTTATTTGATGAGGGAAATTGGTAAATTAAATACAATATAAAAAGGTGAGAGGGGTTGAGCGTGGCAAGTGGCTTCCGAACGTGGAGCTTGAGAGGTAGAGAGTGGCACTACGTAAGATGAGCAGATAATTGTAATAAAATAGGACCCCTGTATATCATGTTTTTTTAGACCGAATTTTGCGTTTTGGGTCAAATAATATCGCTACAATTACTATAGTTACAAAACTGGAACTTATTTTATTAAGTTTATCTGCTCATTTTACATAAATTAAATTAAATTTTGCACCTTAATTAACGCTCTAAATATTTTAATAGGGATTCGTTTCTATGAGTAATCTGAAACACTGGTGAAATCTTTCGCCAACTGTAACTCTCTAACGAAGCATTTCCAGACCTATAAATATATGAACACTATCATTATTTTTTGCTAGTGGAATCAGCTCAAAAAGTGCTTGGAACATTATACATATAAATTATTAGTTTAGCTCATAATAACATTACAAATGTTGTTTCTAGAGTAATTCTGGGTATTGTTGATAGCTACCAAGAAATACATTTCTCATTTTGTTGTTGTTAATATCTCTGTTATCCTTTGAGCTACAGACAAAGATAAAAAAAACCTTGTGTTTGTCATTAAAAAAGCAAACTTTTTTGTTTCGTGTCATTTTCATTGTAAAGTTAGTGGTTTTTGAGATATTTGACATTAAACATTATAAACGGACGTGATTTTTAAAATATTTAAAATAATGTTCTAATTTTCCGTACAGTGATGAAAGGTTACGCAACAAACAGGAATACAAAGTTTGAGCTCAATATATTTTCTACTTCAAAAAATATTAAGTATTTTGTGAAAAATACATACAGGCAGACGAAAAAATAAGCACCGTAGACCCTTTATCAAACGTTTATATTGTGAAATATGTTTGTTTGGATCCCAGGCCAGGAACATATCCACAAAAGGGGTCCATAGAGTTCGACGGCACTCTGTATATATAAAACAAAACATATTTGGCCCCATTAAATTTGTTAGTTATTTTAAATAAATTAACCATTCCATTTGAATTAAATGGAATCAGGAACAATTTAAAGCAATGTTAACGTTAGTTTTATTTAATTAATAATTAATTAGTAAATATTTTGAATACATTTTAGTTTAAATACGTGTACAACTGTATAGTCACCAAAGGCCTCCAGTAAGCTTTTAAATATTTTACAAAGTAAACAATCGGATCGCATTATATTTGCAATATTTATTAATTTATAAACACGTTTTCTCAGCTAATAAACTACATAGGCCTAGATGATGTCTGTATGATTTGCATCCTATTGAACGAATAATGACATCTGTGAATTTTATTTTGTTTAGATCGAAAAGCATTATGATTTATGTTTTACCGTTATGAATATGTAATGCCTTACTTATAAATCTTTAATAGAAAAATAGTAACGATTAACACTTGTTTAGTGTAGGCCTACATCATTTTAAATTGAAAAATACTTTATGATAACCTACCTTCAGTGCAAACATTTATAATGAAGTAGAGTCGTTGAAATGCATATTGTAATATTAATAATCAATTAGAAATTTAATAAGGATTAATTTGTTTTTGCTTTTAGCTTACATTATTTCACATTAACCAATTGGGGTGTACGAAATAACTATCATTCTGTCGATTATGATATAAGATAGATGAATGCATCTATCGTAGGTTCTGTTTAAAACATCCTACTTTATTTCTATGAAGGTTCAAATTGTATGAAATTTATAAAAAAGGAAATTAATTAATATTTCCTAATCAAACATTTAGGCTTAAGCTTAGTTTAAAATACCTATTTAAATTATTTATATTGGTCTAGGAAGAGCATATTCTAAGTGATTTTGAATTATTAATCATCTAAGCCTAATCAGCTCTTTATACACATTTCCAAAATACTAGCTTTTAAGTTCCAAATATAAATAAAATATAATTTTGTTAAAAGATCATCTTTGTATTTGTAGCTTTAAACAGTTTAAGACACACAACTGAGGAATAATTATTGTTTTCTTTCCGAAATGTATCTCACAACTACCAATGTTATAGATGAATAATGATTTCCAGCCCCACGAAAATGAAAAAAAAAATTGGTTTTATATTTCACTATAAAAAATATAGGATTTTATCACATTAATTAAAAGACGATATTTTTAATAACTTAATTATTGATAAACAGAAAGTATTGCAATCTTAGCCGTATATTGGTATTTCATGTAATGAGGTAACGATAACCGCTCAAGTTTTTCGCCTCAAAAAAATAAAAATAAAATAATAATAATATTTGTATTTAATGTGTACCTATCATAAGGCGCATGATCAGATACAAAACGAAATAAATGAGCAAATTGTAAGTTCAACGAAATGTAACAAAGTTTACGATTCTAATAATATAGCTTTTCCTTATTTGATATAATTTTGTTCAGGTGATATTGAAGTTAATATGATGTGATTTGTTACGATTTAACGTAATCGAGATAATTTTCAAAAATGTTAACATAAGTTTATATATCCACGTACAGACACGCTCGTATACACTATTTACAAAATGCATATATTACATTTTGTAAAACTAGTGTAAAAGTACAACAGTGACCTTGTAACATATAAATAGGTTACAAAATTTGATTTGTACTGTGCTTTGGAGTCATTACAACAACTTCCATTACAAGGCCTGTTATTACTAAATGTATTCTATACAGTAGATTTATAGATTCAAATTATTTGATTGAAACAATAAGCTTGAGGTAAATTCTCTGTTTCATAATTTACTAAAAATATTTTATCCGTCTGCTTGGACGTATTTTATATCAATACATTTTTTTATGTAACCTGAATGTGCAGGTCATATTCGCATATTTCCATTGTATTTCTGTTTTCTAATTTAAGCGGTTACAGATGTTTTCAATTTTGAAATCAATAGGTTACACTACGTACACCATGGAAATATTCTGAAAAATAAGTTTTAAAAAGTAATGAATAATAATAACAATAAGTTTGTAAATAATAAAAACAAGCTCACTGTTTTATGGATTAATTTTATTATTGCATTGTACAATACAATATATTATACAATTATAGAGAAATATGATTATAATTTAACTAAACAAATTGACCTATCAGTTTTGGGTTTTCATGAGATCAAGAGCAAGAATTCATATCGCCAAAAGAAAATAAATGTTTATTTTTTCGTCAATTAAACATAAAAATAGCAGAAAAATAGCATAATAGTTTACTTTATTAACTGAATTAGTTTTCGTATTTAATGTATCAGCTTGAACGTTTTCAAGCGATGAAGTTGACTAATGGCATGCATATTTAAATTAACACTATTGTCACCTCAAATTTAACTAAATATTTTTTCTTAATTTCTTATTGTGTATTATAAATAAAACGTATTTTCATCCATCAAACTTATAGTATTAATTTATTAATATTATAAGTTTTTAAAACAAACATCGGTTTCAAAAATATCGAAAATAGTAGTAAACTTTTGATATAAAAAAATTAAAAACAAAACAAAAAACTAGCAAAAAAAAAGACTGTGCTTTGATTTGTTTTACAACCATAATCGGACTTTCCTGGTGAATATAAGTCAAACATGGCATTCAAATCAGTGCCATTGAGAGTTCTACCTTGGCGTGATAAGTCTAGAACAGCAAAATTTGTCATGATAAATATCTTAATAAAGACGTTTTACATTTCTATACTTCCATCTATTGTTAATTTGTACGTCGGTGGAAAATATATTTAGGTATAGAGTTACTATCGTTTTATTTGGTTGTAACTTTTCTTCAATAATTAATTAATTAAAATGTAACCAACCTAATGCTTTACCAAATGCCGTTTTTATAAACAACTAAATTGCTTTATCTAAAACTACAAAAGGTGTTAAATTTGTGTTCTACAATAACATGGAACTTTTTATAGGTACAATACATTATTTACAAATTTTACAATTACGCTAAGGTCTCAATATTTATTCCATTTTGTATCATTGCAATTTATTTTATGTGTAATACGTATGTCTTACACAAAAAGTTATCTCTTCAAATAAACAATACTAAATGACAACAAGAGTTTACACGTTTACTAAAATAAACAATATGTAGCAACACATTGGATTAGTTTTTATTTGCTGGTAGTTCCTAAACCAATTTATATCTACGAATGTAATTCAAATGTCTGTTTACACTATACTCATATTTGGTATGAAGAGGGTAACACCACATTTCCAAACTCAGAAGAACTTTAAACACACTCTGAATAATGAAAGGAACGTTATAATGTTTACATAGCACTAGAGATGAATACTAATTACATTCATACATAAGGTTCATCGTTTTACGAATGTAATGGTTGACCGCGCATTAAAGAATTAATTTTTAATACGTAATCTGTTAATTTTTGTTTGAAAATTAAATAAAACTTTTAAAATAATAATATAATAAATAGCCTACAATTATTATCCACAAGATACTGATACATTTAACTTATTTTCCTGCAATTATTTATACACTTAACTTATTGCTAAACCTTGCCGTTGTTTTACCTGCCATGTACTCGGTTCTGTATTTGTTAACCCCTATTTGTCAAGTCAGATGGGCATGAAGAATTGTCAGAATACCCTAATAGCAGAGACCATAGCTCAGTTGTCAAGGTGTCAATATCATACACTATATTTCGACTGTTCGATTCCAGCCATTAGTGTAGGTTTTTTGTGAGTTATTCCACTCTATGACCGTACCTCTAATTCTTACATGGGCTACAGAATAGGGTCAAACATTGTAATGCAAAAGGAAATCTTTAGAATTTGTTTTACTACGATTTTTTGAACGAAGTATATTTTAAGATTGTATAACAAACTTCTTACAGTTTCGATCAATTTAGTTAAAAAAAAAACTAAGTTGTTTTTCCAAAGTATTAATGTTATTATTTTTTTGTTAGAATACTAAACCGTGTTCTATTTCCCTACATAATATGTCTATGTAGTTCCTAGCAAATCGTAATGTATAAAGATTCTCCTATTATTTAAATGATCAGTCAAGTTCACTAACATTAGCCTGGCAGAGTACGTATGGAAGCCATAATAGGTCAGACAAAAATCATATAGAAAATAATTTCTTGATATTTTCGCACAATTCTCGGAAAAATGAGACTTCTTCAACAACACTGTTTAATAAAATTTAAACCATTTCACTCGACACAATTAAATGACATCATTTTCCTTCATTATCATTTTTAGTTGTAAGCACAACAACTATCATTCAAATAAACAAATAATCACACATTGTTCATACGAGTTATTGTTTCAACTCGACGTGGATAGCGATGAATATCAGCAGCATTCTTTTATCTTGCAGAAATCAAATATCCTGATGTATCTGACAACTAGTAGTAGTTGCAATATTTGAAATAGCAATAGTTGCTCCATTAAAATTTGTGTACATCGCAGTCAGTATATACAAAGTAAAAATATGTGTTTCTATGGTAATGAGGTCAAATTTACCATATGATCGAAAAATAACTTCTGAACGTACATGCATTTGTAAAAGAAACATATTAAACTGTTTTTATAAATAACTTTCAAGCAAAACAAATCCCAGATTCACTTTCTTACTCATTATATGACATAGAATATACCAGATATATTATATTGTGTTTAATTTAAATAATTAATAAAATATTAAAGTTTTTAATTAAATAGTAATTTTGCTTTATAGTTTATGAGTATAAAAGCAAAAATTAGTTAAATAAAACTACAATATTACAATTTTAGTTTTTAATTGTTTTCATGATAGTAACATACAATCACTGCACAAGATTGCAGTTAATTTTAGCTAAATATTAGTAAATATATTATACCACATTTCATGGTTTAAAACCATTTTTTACTTTATTCACGAAAATAATACTTATTGCACTGTATAACTGAATTTCTCATTATCTAAAAGTTTCAATAAATAAATTATCTTTTTTTTATAAATGAAAAACAATTAAGCTAAATTTTATTGCAAATCTGGATAAATAGAAACTTTTTTTTTTTTAAATATATATATATAAAAAAAGTTTATCTGTAAATGTTTAGCCTCGTATAGCCAGCCTACTCAACAAGAAGACAACTTTTCAAATTTGTTCACTTGGCAAAACTTTCTAGAAGAAGCTTTTTGTTTATCACAAAACTATACAGTTAATGTGAATAAGTTAATTCTTGCACATATGTTTTAACCAATTCAATGGTATCAATAAAAGTGACGTTTCACTTGCGTATTAAGGGTAATCATCCTTTCCTCCTTTGCAACGCTTTATCTGAAGTGATCGCCTACCGTAACTTCTTAACGTAATATTTCCATACATACCCCTAACGATATAAAAATATACTCAGTACAATCTGCCACACTGACCACCAGTCAGTTTTTGAGTGCAATATATTAAGGGTTGAGTTGCAACTATATTCTTAACGAATCTGCGCACTCTTTTATATTTTATTTCCCTGAAATGATTGTCAAAATTAAAGATTTCAAATGTTAAATTTATTTATTATAAACAAAATTGGAAGTAGTAGCAGAAGTGCTTACAACCTGGAGTCATGAAATGAAATTTGTTTTGTGGAATTATTGGTTTGTACACCATTAATATATTATTTTATTTTTGTATGTACTATTGGTTTGTTTCTTGAATATGTGTGTATATGTGTGTATGTGCTTTAGAACTGATGGTCACCGAAAGCGTTTGTTAGATAATTCTGTTAGTATTATCTTTAAACTTTCATTACACTTTTCTGACATTATTGTATCTTTAAGTGCTGAGATATATTTAATTAATTAATAGTTTGTATATCAAACTAGGGAGGAAATGTGGCTAGTAAAATGTATTGTTTGGTTACGTCGAGAATTTTACTTCGCATCAATTTAGATTAAATAACTATATTATTTTATAATTGAAGTTATTTGTTTTCAATCATTTTATTATTATAAATGTGTTAAAACCACTTTACAGTTTTTGAAACAAACATTCCCACAGTTTTCTGTATTTTACCAATGTACAAGGATTACTATTACATAAAAGACTTCTTATTGGCTGTTGATCGTCCAACTTTACAAAGAAATATTATTCCTATTTTAAAACTCAAATAAAAACTAATATTCTGCAAAAACTAAGTTGTGCCCTCCAACAGCAAACACTTATAAGCAGACTTAGTGATGTATCGTGCTCCACCCTACTCTGAATAATGTACCTTAAAGACAAATATACAAGACTATTCAAACAATCCTAATAACAAAAGCATAAATATGTAGTTTATTTTAATTGTATTCCGTATTTACAATCTTTAAAAGCAGTTTGTTACATGACGCTTTTACTTTAATACTTTGCTTATTTAACTCTTAATATAATGTGAAGAGTTTGTATAATGTCATGACTACTAAAGAAGCTGCAATGACAGAGGACGTTTAATCGTTAATAAACCAATGAAACTATAGCAAAGAATCATTCCCATCGTTTCATAGCACAACTTGGAATGTTTCGGTGATGAAAAAATCAATCAATTTACTTATAAACTAATGCAAATGACAATATAAACTGTGACAAATATACTGTTTTGTTCAATATATCGTGATTATTTTAATATTATAACAATTTGGTTTTCTTACAGGGTGCAGAATTTGAGTGACCATTCAACTAAGAATAGAGACTGGATATTAAAGTCAAATATAAAGTATATATATAATAAGTTCCAGTTGGCCATAGTGGAATTCCATAAATCCACAACTTCCATTCCATTGAAAAGAAAACTATTTCACAGATAATATTCCTCATTGGTAAGTAAAAGTGAGAGTGGTCATATTGTTACATTCTATGGCACTTTGAATAGCAGATAGAATATCTTTGTTTACTATTCTTTGTTTGCAGGTTCAAGTAATAAAGCACAAGTATTCAAAATGTCTGGTTTACAAGAGTATAAGCATCTAAAAACAAATCAGGGATATAGCTCAGTCTAATATATGATATTCTTCAAACCATTTATGAAAATGCTTAAATTATAACTACAATATATCTGTAGATATTTGTTTCTTTCACTTATATATTCTATCAAGTGAATATGATGAAATAGTTTTTTAATCGCGTTGTAAGTAATACCTTTGATCTAATAAAATATGAGATATATTTCTTACTATCCTCGCAAACAAAAAATACATTTGTTCACTACAAAAGCCAAGTAGATTGTAAAAGTAGGATTAGTTGAAAGGATTATACTATGGTTTTGAAGCGTAAGATCCCTGCACTTCTTCAACCGTAAACCTGTAGTGGGATTTATTTGATGAAAGTAATTCCCTCTTTGACAATCGTTCATTGGACAATGACAAGTTATTGCATATATGTACACAGTATATATAGGTACATTCTTTAATTTCTACCATGACTTTGAACGTCAAACCTTTTCCTTAATTTCAACTGTTATTCAGGTTTGTAAAAAATATTTTCCAATATGGTCGTTCAAAGACACAAACACAATGTTTTAGTAACTTAGTAAGTCTGATCTAAATCAATGGTCTTTATATCTGAAGTAGAAGGATATATATATATATATATATAAATATATATATATGTTGCAGCAATGTACATACAATAATAAATATTAACTCTGTTCATCTAAAAATATGTTTTCAAAACAAGGAGGAAAATTAGTTAAAAACTACAATTAATTGTAGTTTCATTCTTAACAGTGTCATTATCGACTCATATAAGATAAACCCCTGCGCAATATCTAGCTCTCTAACTGTATTCCAATTTGACCAGCAAAAATGTGTGTTTCTATAATGTACTTTTCCTTTCTTGATGAATCTGTGCAATAAATAATTTTGATCTAAAATATTGAAATAAATTAAAACCATTATCTATATGTACACTCAAATTTAATAATATTACATTGTTAATCAGACAGTATGAATTGCGGCAAATATTTTAAAGTTAACTACTGAATTTTAGCAACAGCAACCGATTATATGATAGATTTTTATTTTTCGACCAACCCAAACTTTTCCTTTCTTGATGAATTTGTGCATTAAATATTGTTTGAACTAAAATATTGAAATAAATTCAAACCACTTTCTGTATATAACACTCAAGTTTAATAATATGTATTATTGTTAATCAGACAGTTTGAATGTAGACAAACATTTTAACGTTACCAACTGAATTTTAGCAACAGCAACAGATTATATAACTTACTCGACAACCGTAAATCCCGTTTGTGTTGTAACTAATACAATGTAAAGAAAAACAGCTGTTACTAAAGTGCTTAGGTTTTCACTCTTTAGTTTAAGGATTATTTGAAAAGGCTTAGGGAACAGAATATTTCTACAAGTTAAGGCATTTTTAATATAAAAGGGACACAATCTATATTTTATATCGATTACGAAAATTGTTGTATTACACATTTCCTAGTCCGTTTAGTTAAATACATTCGGATAGGAAATTTTCGACTTGGAGTCGAACATGGAATTTTTCAATTTTGATTTTATGTTATTATTTCAAATATTTTAAGACACAAAGTGATTTTGATTTTGTATATATACAGGTGGGTTTAAGTATGGAAACTCCTTGATATTGCATATTTATGCAATATTTTGAGGCAAAAAGAAAGTATGTATGGTTCTACCTAGTTTAAACAAATCAGCGTCATAGAGGGTGTCCCATTTATATCCACCGTATTTTATCTGCCATATTTAATCTAACTTAATCTTTAAGGTAGATAAATTACATTAGATTTCATATAACATGTTACAAAAAAAATAATGGTGTAAAACATTTTTATGTTAATCCCTACATTTTTTTGATTATAATTATTTAAAGTTATAATGAGGTAAAATCGTGTTAAAAATAAAACGAGATAAAACGTGCTACAAGCCAAATGCATCCAATGACGAACTTTCAACCGTTTATTAATTTAGGTACGCACCATTTGAAAACGTCAATTTCTAATCCTTATTCCTTTATTTGTGGATGACCGGTTTCGATCTCTTAATCAGACCATTCTCAAATCTTGCACTATATAAAAGTTCCGTTCAGCTGAACATTGTTGAAATATTACACAAAACAATTACATGAACAAAAAGCACACACAAAACGTTAAAACAATGAAAAAAAAGTAAAAGTCATATCATCATTTACTAGTGTATCCATTAAGGACATGTCCTACACTGCGCGTCCGAGAATTTGGTTACAATTAGGCATCACAGTTTATCCCCCTCCCTTTCTGCGTATGTCAACATGTCTATGTTCACAGACTATTTATTTAAAAGGTTAAAAATGTGGTTTGAATTAAATTTTTGTTTATCCTTTAAGACATTATCAGGTGTGTTTTTTTTTAGGCTTTGTGTATTTCGTATTCTTCAAGAGTGCCCATTTTGCGGTTTTTATGGCAGAAGTGCAAGATATCCATATTTTCGTCAATGCTATTAAACATGTGGTTTTTATCAATAATATGTTGGGCGAAACTCGATTTCTGTAGTAGGGCCCTGGCTTTAGGGACATGGTCACGAAATCTTGTCATAAATGAACGTCTGTCCAATATAAAAATCGTTGCAAGTGGAACACTTAAGTTTATAAGTACAAGTTGAGTTGTATTTGTTATTTATTGGTGGTTTTATGATTAGTGTTTAAGGCTTTATGTAGTCTATTGCTGGTTTTGTAATAAAGCGTAATGCCATTTTGCTTCAGCTCTTTACGCATGGTGTGGTTTAAGGTCCCGCCGTATTCAATGGACACATACGTAGGTTTCTCATTATCAGTGGTTCGGTTAATTTTTGGTGTGTTGTGTTTCTTAACTAACCTGTCAATTAAATCAGTTGTGTACTCATTGGAAGTTGAAATCTGTTTAATAGTACGAACTTCTTTAATCTAAGTTTTCTTTAGATAAAGGGAATTTAAGAAGTCTGTGGACCATACTGTTGCAAATTATGTTGCATTGGATGGTAAGAGGATGCATGGATGGTTTGGTCGATAGTGGTTGGTTTTCTGTAAATGTTGTATTCCAGTATGTTATGAGATTTTATGATTGTTATGTCTAAAAAATTCACTTTGTTTTCCATTTCCAAATCTAAGGTGAATTCCAAATTGCGTGTGATGTTGTTCAAATATTTGCAAAACAGTTTGACTTGCCTCTCAGTAACATTGAATAATGATATTGTGTTATCAACGTATCTGTAATAGAATACTATGTTAGTTCTGTATTTATTTAGGTTGGAAAAGATAAACTCGTTTTCTACGTGATTGAGATATACTTCAGATAATAAACTCGATAGCCATAACGAACAACATTGATTTCATAGAGAAAACTAAAGACATTATCGCAAATAAGAATCAGACATTGGTATCCTTTGACATTGTTAATTCGTATACAAATGTACCTATTGAAGAAACGCTTACATTAGTTAATCAGAATTTCAAGACCATTCTGGTCTATGCCCCAACGCAATCACAGAATTAATGATAAAAGGGACACGCAGTGTAGGACATGTCCTTTATGAATTCACTAGTGAATGATGATATGAATTTTACTTTTTTTTTTTTTTAAACGTTTTGTAATGTGTTTTGTGTTCATGTAAGTGGTGTGTGTAATATTTCAACGATGTTCTGTGGAACGGAACTTTTATATAGTGCAAAATTTTAGAATGGTCTGACTAAGAAGTTGAAACCGGTCATCCACAAACAAATAAGGAATAAGGAATAGGAATTGACGTTTTCAAAAGGTACGTACCTAAATTATTATTCGTACACCCTATTCCGAAGGTTAAAATACCTAAAATGAATACATTTAAGCAGTTATTTAATATTGATAATTATATACAATAAGTAGTAGTTAACAACACATACATGGTATGCTATTATTTACGTTAAGTAACTTCAGTACGGTTACTATGGTAAGCTGAAATTTTTAATTTACTTCATGTAAATAATTTTTAATGTTTACTTTTCAATAAAATTGTTTTTACAAAAGAAGTGTTCAGTTTGGATTTACTTTTCAGTAATATAATTTTAAAGATATATACTCCAAAATTGGGGAATATGTATTTATAAAATTTTGTTATTGACCTAACATACTAATTTTTAAGTGCTATACTTTAATTGCTATAACTGCCTAAAGTGAATTAATAAGACTTAATGCAGTATAATAATAATAGTAAAATTGATGAACCACCGAGTTAACACAATTGCATCGTAGACTCGACTGTCATTTGAAGGACCCGGTTAATTAAGCTTATAATGGGAAGCATTATAAAGCTATTACATAAATTATATCTGTATAACATTATCTGTGATGCAGCGACACAACATTATATGTAGGTCTTGAGACGTAAATTTTTAGTCTAATTTTAATAAGAAATTTAATAATCTAAGTTTCAAATCAATATCTCTACCTGTTAAAAACTGTTGTTTTTTACCTTTGATAACCTCCTTTTCGACTTTTAAATTATGAATATTTTAAAACTATTTATTAACTACTACTAAGAAATTACAACTTTAGAAATATAATAATCAATATATCAAAGAGTAAGTGTTTGTTATTTTGATGTTTCATAAACATGATAAACATAGCCTTTATTATAATGTTTATATTCATGTTTATATTTTATATATTATTTAAAACGATGTTTAAAATTTACCCTTAACTATGTAAACTTAAAACAATATATTCTTGTATGTGTTCAGATTTCTAGAACTTATTCTAAGAACTACTACTAGATCGTTAATTGGATAGTGATATTTTAGTGGTTTCTACAAAATGTGTGTAGCAAAGATATTTTAATATAAAATATTATGTCTTTGAACGCTTAAATTTATTTATTTTGTTTATATACAATAATACGTTAAATAGATTCATCCCACATCAAAAAGGAAGCCTAATATTTCTAAATAAATTTTCTTACGTTATTTATGTTTAGAAACTAAATATCACAATGGTAAATTTCAGCCTGCTACGTCAATCCGATTCTTATAAATTAGGCTGCGACATGAAGATAATATACAGATTTAAAGGCAGGCATGGTGTTGATGCCAATGGTGTTAAGTTTCCTTTAGTAAGGAACTCACTATTATCCTTCAGTCAAAACAATCCTAAACAATCAAATTACTTGTTGTACACTGTCTCAGTTACAAAAAAAGCAAAAGAAAGTTTTTATTATTTAATTGTTATTGTTTCTTCTTTAACCCTGAGTAATTTTCCTTTATGTCATCGAATTAGTAATGATTTTATTTACATTATGAAGTTTACTCAGCAAATTTTATCTGGCATAAATCTATTTAAACTAAATATGTTCTTTCCAAAGGAAAGTAGTA
>JAGFPH010003858.1:119872-136826 GCA_018207615.1 Philaenus spumarius | reverse complement strand
TACTCAATTATGGTTAAGATGAGTACACAAAAGTAAGTTTCAAGACATATAATGGCGACCGTGACAGGATATTTAATTAGTGTATTATAGGCTAGGCCTAGTTAATAACTTCAATAATGGAAGGCCTAGATAAATTGAAAAAGGAAAGAAAACAAGTAAGAAGACTCTTCACTAAGGCTTATAATGAATTAGAAGATCTTTTAAATAATGAAGAATTGCCTTTTAGTAGTAAAGAAACACATATGAAAGCAAGTTTCTCAGCCATTGAAGGCAAGATTGACAACCTAATGGTATTAGATGTGGAAATTAAGAACTTGTTGATTGTCGGAGACACTGATGATACCCAGTTGGATGTGGAATATGACAGTCAAGAGGAGTATCAAAAGAAATGGTTTTTCATAAAGGCTAAGTATGAGAAAATGTTAAATGCATCTACAAGCAGCAAAAATGGTGAGTTAGTTTCGCAGAGGCATAAACGATATTTTCACTTACCTAAGTTAGAATTACAACTCTTTGATGGAAATATAAAGAATTGGATTGGGTTTTGGGGACAATTTAAAAAGGTCCATGAAGACAAAGAAATTGAACCTGAAGATAAATTTCAATATCTAATTCAATCGATGACACCAGGTTCCTCAGCTAGGGAGATCGTAGAATCATTACCTCCTTCTGGTGAAAATTATGTAAAGGCTATAAAGCAGTTAAAGTCCAGATTTGCCCGAGATGAGTTTTTAATAGAAATTTATGTTAGGGAATTGCTAAATTTAGTATTGCAACAAGCAACTAAAATGAATAACATGCCACTTTCCTCTCTTTCTGATAAACTTGAAACTCAACTACGTGCCCTAGAAACCCTTGGTGTTACTTCAGACAAATATGCTGCCATGTTGTATCCATTAGTCGAGTCTGCTTTTCCAGATGAAACTCTTAAAGCATGGGAACGTTATAGAACCTCTAATAAAATAGGCCTAAATGAATTTAAAGCTAGCACTGAGTCAGTAAACTCAAGTAATAATGTTAATTATTTACAGTTATTGTTAAATTTTTTACGTTCTGAAGTTGAGAGTGAAGAGAGGTTGACACTTGCGAGAACCAGCTTTGCAGTCGACCGAGACCTCATATCAAAGGACAACCACACTCGGAAACCGAAAGGACAGCCATGCACTCAACGTGAATTTGAAAAGGGTTTACCTACAGCGTCTACAATTCTTGCAACAGACAGCTCTGTGGCGGTGAGTAGGCCTACATGTCTATTTTGTAGCAAAGGAAATCATAGTATTCAAGATTGTGCTGGCTTGCAGAAACTTACCTTAAAAGAAAAGAGAGAGTTTATTACAAAAAAGGGAGCATGCTTTTCATGTTTAAAGATAGGCCATACTAGTAAAAAATGTAAAGTTTATGTATCGTGTGCTATTTGTAAAAGAAAACACTATAGCCTAATGTGTCCAAACTTAGATAACTTACATCAAAGTGGAGCTACTAACAAAGAAAATGTGTGCTCAATAGGAGTTAATGAAAAATCAGAGTCTTTGATCTCAAATCAAAATAAAGAAACACTACTTCAAACTTTGGTTGTAAGAACATCAGGGCTAGGCCAGAAACAATCCTTACCAGTTAGAGCACTGTTAGACTCAGGGTCACAAAGATCTTATATTTCAAAAGACTGTGTGGATCAATTACATTTGACTAAAACTGGAGAAGAAACAATCATTCATGGGTTGTTTGGAGGTATTGAAACTAAACAGACTCCACATAACCTATATCAGGTGGAAGTCAGTGATCTCAAAGGTACTGTAAGTTTTCCAGTTAATGTACTAGATCAAGAAAAGATTTGTAACTATGTGCCTAGGCTAGACAGTAGCAAATATTCATCTATTTTAAGGAGCAAGCGAATTCATCTTTCAGATGTCGGCAGAGAGACGTCAGACATAAAGTTGCTGCTCGGAGCGGATGTTTTAGGGCAATTACTTACAGGTACTCTTGAACGCCTAGATGAGTCTTTAGTTGCTGTACACACCCATCTTGGTTGGACAGTCATGGGTCAGTATAATGGAATCACTAAAAGGTCAATAACTAGCATAAGTTGTTTTGTCAAAATGGATATTTCAGACCTCTGGCGTTTGGATGTTTTAGGTATTAACGAGCCTATGGAGGCTAAATCAAAGGAGACATTGGCAGCTGATGCTATGGAACATTTTAAGAATACCGTTACTGTAAATAGTGAAAGCAGGTATGAGGTGACTCTTCCGTGGATTGAAGGCCATCCTGAACTACGCGACAACCGAGACATGGCTGAAAAGCGGTTATATTCTGTTACTAAGAAATTAGTTAAGTTAGGCAAGTTTAGTGAATATGACCAAGTGTTTGCAGAGTGGTTGAATGCTGGGATAACTGAAGAGGTAATAACAGAATCATCATCTAACATTAGGCCTAAGCATTACCTACCTCACCATGCTGTAGTTAAGGAGGCCAGTATCACGACCAAGATCCGACCAGTCTTCGATGCATCAGCTTTGGATTGTAATGGGAACTCTCTTAACTCTTGTTTGGAAAAGGGTCCTAACTTAATAGAATTGATTCCATCTCTATTGATGAAATTCAGGAAGCAGCCTATAGGTGTAGTTGCAGACATAAAGAAAGCTTTTTTGCAGATAAGTTTGTCACAAAATGATCGGGATGTTATGCGGTTTTTATGGTGGGATGACTACGCATCTATGAAAATATCCTACTTTCGACACTGTAGGGTAGTCTTTGGAGTTTCATCTAGTCCATTTTTGTTAAGTGCCACCTTATCTCACCACCTAGAAAAGGCTCCAGATATTCTAAAGGAAACTGCAGATATTCTGAAAGAATCATTTTACGTAGATAATTGTGTAACAAGTCTAGAAAGCGAAGCTGACCTCAATCGCTTTGTTGAGGAGTCACAGATTCTTCTATCCGCAGCAAAGTTTGAGCTACGTGGTTGGGCGAGTAACGCTGCACTACCTGAAAAGATCTACAAATCCGAAAATGATCATATGTTTCTATCAGACACTTCGGTTCCCGTACTAGGTTTACTATGGGATGTAAACTCAGATGAGCTATATTGTAATATAAATTCGGTAAATTTATTCGATAAACCTATCACAAAAAGAAGTTTACTATCAATTTCTCACCGATTATTCGACCCAATAGGATTTACTTGTCCATTTACTTTGATCCCTAAGCTTTTACTACAAGAAGTGTGGAAGTTGAAACTTCGCTGGGACGATGAACTACCTCACGACGTTTTACTACAGTTTGATAAGTGGATTGAGGATCTGCACTATTTGACAAGCTGTAGGATTCCACGGAGGTTTAGTGATTGTATAGGTCCAGTGCTGAACATAAGTCTTCACACGTTTGCTGATGCTAGTAAATTATCTTATGCAACATGTATTTTTATTAGAGTCAAAGTAGGAGAGAGTGTCTCAGTTCAGCTTGTTGAAGCTAAGGCTAGGTTAGCGCCAACAAAACACATGACTATTCCACGTTTGGAGTTGATGGCAGCTCTCATAGCTTCAAGACTGTTGGTTACCGTAAAGTCAGTTCTAAAAATCCCTGATTGTAAATATTATTTTTGGACGGATTCTATGGTTGCACTAGCCTGGATTAAAACTAAAGGAAATTGGAGTACATTCGTAGGTAATAGGTGTAATGAGATTTCTCGGTTAACAAATCCTGATGACTGGTATCACGTTCCTGGAGTCTTTAACGCTGCCGATCTCCCCTCCCGAGGATGTAGTGGTAGACACTTAGCAGCTAGTAAGTGGTGGAAAGGCCCTGATTGGTTAAGAGATTCTGAAGATCAGTGGCCAACAAGTGAAATAACGATTCAGGAAGAAGAAGTTAATCAAGAAAGAAGAAAATCTGTTGTTACATCGGTTTCAGTAGAAGAGCCTAAATTCACGGAACAATTAAATAATGTTAACCAGTATACAAAAACTGTCAGAGTTATTGGATGGATTTTTCGTTTTTGTAATAACACAAAAGGGAACAAGACTAATGGCGAGTTAAATGGATCCGAAGTAAAAAATGCAGAAACCAAACTTCTACGATGTATACAAAGTGAATCATTTAAGGAGCTGACATTGAAGAACATTAAAATGCAGATTTTTACTGATGAAAATAACTTGTTGAGAGTAAAATCAAAGTTGACCCTCATGGACGATGTTGAAGATTTTAAGTATCCTATTTTACTACCATCAAACCATCGAATGGTTGTAAAGTTAATAATTGAAAAAAATAGTCTCCATTTCCATGCGGGCATCAACACCCTAGTTTCAATTCTGAGGCAAAACTTTTGGATATTAAAGTGTCGAAACACTGTCAAAAAGATTGTATCAAGATGTAGTATTTGCAAGCGACACAAAGTTAAACCTCTTCAGACACCACCGCCTCCACTTCCACTGGCAAGAGTTAATGATTCAAAAGCTTTTGAGACAACTGGTGTGGACATCGCTGGGCCTCTGTATTTGAAAGAAGGTATAAAAGCATATATTGTATTATTTACCTGTGCAGTGTATAGAGCAATACATCTTGAACTTATTGTTTCACTCTCTACAGAAGCTTTTCTCTCTGCCCTTCGTAGATTCATAGCGAGAAGAGGTCGACCTACTACAATATATTCAGACAATGGTAGGAACTTTTTAGGAACTAGTAATCTATTGAAAAAACTGAACTGGGAAGAAATAGTGAAGGTTACAACTGTGCAAAGGATTCATTGGATATTCAATCCTCCTTCAGCAGCTTGGTGGGGCGGCTGGTGGGAACGGCTCATCGGAATGGTAAAGGAAATTCTTAGACGAAATTTAGGAAATTCGTCAGTCACATATGAGGAACTGTCAACTATTTTATGCGATTGTGAAGCAACAGTGAATTCAAGACCTTTGACTTATCTCTCAAATGATGATGACTGTTTACAACCATTAACGCCTGCTTTATTTTTACAACCGATGACAACTACTGAGGTGCCTGACTTAGACAAAATTGAAACATCGAGCTTGAATAAGAGAGTGCGCTATGTGAATAAGTTAAGGAAATCACTAAGAGATAGATTTAAAAGGGAATATTTGGCTACACTTGTTCATCATGGCAAGAATCTGAAATGTAGGCAAGCCGTAGTTGGCGAAATAGTATTAATCGGAGATGACAATGTAAAGCGAATAAGATGGCCCTTAGGATTAATACAAGAAGTTTATCCAGGAAAAGATGATATTTCAAGAGTAGCAAAAGTGAAAACAGCAAACGGTGTGTTGATTAGACCACTTCAGAGACTGTATCCGTTGGAAATATTTGCTAATGAAGAAATGTCTATAACTAATAAGAATAAAGAAGTAAACAATAAAGAAAAAGTGACTGTTGAAAAGAAGACTAGAAGCGGAAGACAAGTGAAAGTACCCCAGAAACTTACTCTTTTTTCAAATCTTTAAAATTTTCTAATTGTAGAGTTATCAAATTTTAAAGGGGGGGAGGATGTTATAAAATATTAGTTGATCATATAAGAAATATTATGTTTTGTTCTTTGTAGTCCAAGTACACAGATTGTAAGTTGTTTGACTTGAACATATGTTACTTGAAAATGTGTTTTTTTTATAATTGTTAAGAAAAATTAATTAAGTTTTTAGTAGATCTGGCTGTAACCGTGTATGTAAGAGAAGACCAATTTGCTAATATGTATTTATATTGTGTTTTTCTTTCCAGTTTAATAAAGTTGTTTTGGATGTAAATGTAAATATTATTTGTTACTCAATTATGGTTAAGATGAGTACACAAAAGTAAGTTTCAAGACAGTTAGGGTTTTAAATTGTAGACCTGAGCCTAGCTGGTTCTTTTAACAATTATTATAACAGCTGTTATCAAATAAATAAGAAATAATTTGATTTGAATATTTATCATTATTTACCATCTTAGTTTTGAGGTTATTATTAATCCAACACCTTTATCTATACTAATATTATAAAGAAGTAAAGTTTGTTTGTTTGTTTGTTTGTTTGTTTGTATGTAGGGGGTAATCTCTGGCTCTACTGAACCGATTGAAAAAATAGTTTTACTAATAAAAAGCTACACTATCCCTGAGTAACATAGGCTATAATTAATTTCGGTAAAAACCTTTTTTTATTTCAATATATTTGTAAATTTAGTCGGAAAAAATCTTAGGTTAGGTTTAGAATGATAAATCAACACATGTATTTACATTTAATACCATAGCAACCAATTGAATAAAATAACATATAACATAGCTGCTTTAATATTTCCATTAACAGCTGATTTCAAAATGTGAAGCAATTATTTTTGTATTTCCACCTTTTAGGTTAGGGTTTTAAAGTGTAAACCTGACCCTTGCTGGTTCTTTTAACCATTATTAACTGCTGTTATTAAATATAAGAAATAATTTGGTTTGAACATTTAACAATATTTACCATCTTAATTTTGAGGTTATTATTAATACTACCCCTACACCTTTATTATAAATAAAACATAACATATGTTTTTAGAAGGTACCATTGGGGGTTGGCGTGCGGAGCACGCAGGGGTCTCCCCTAGTTATAAATAAAACATAACATATGTTTGTAGAAGGTTCCATTGGGATTAGAAGACTAAATTTACAAATATTGAAATAAAAAAGGTTTTTATCGAAATTAATTATAGCCTATGTTACTCAGGGATAGTGTAGCTTTTTATTAGTAAAACTATTATTTCAATCGGTTCAGTAATTCCAGAGATTACCCAATACATACAAACAAAAAAAACAAAAACAAAAAAACCAACTTTACCTCTTTATAATATTAGTATAGATTTAAATATGAACTTCTCTAGTACATTTGTGTGGCTTTATTGTTGTTAACCGTATTAGTAATGTTGATTCAACTAAGAAAGTTTATAATGCTAGTACAGCTCAAAAGTTGGTCAAATGTAATCAAATTTGGTATCAAAATTATCTGGAAAATATCATGAAACGAAATATGATATCGTTTTTTTCATTTTGACTTAAGACATACTGAATTGCAATTTTATACTAGTGTCCTACAGGTTCACTCAGGCGGCATTAATAAGGGTCGGTTTTATGACGGTTGAGGCCGACCCTAATTACCCACCCTCCTTGCCTCAACTTAAGTTGAGACGGGCTATAACTACGCACGAATTACTGTACATCCACTTGCGTCTAGGCGGATCATCTTAATGTAGGTGAAGCATATATAGGCTATTAATTGCAAAAGTTTTGTAATTTTACGAAACATCAGTTTTTAAAGGTATTTTCAAATTGTTTAGAAACTAATGAAACAATCAACATTTCTTTTATCACATTAGGCATTTAATGTTTAAGCCCATGCAAAAACCATAATAGAAAAGCTTCTTATAAAATTTCACACAAATTAAAATTACAATTATTGTGCCATCATTATGTAAGCTTACAAAAAGGGAGACGCACCATCTCTTGGTCACCGTAGTGGTGAATGAGAGAGGGCCGTGCCACACTATTACTGTTTCATAAACGTTTGTATCTTTAATAGATTTTCTGTCAAGTATGGAAATAACACCACTGGTTTGTTTGAAAATTTTATTTGAAATAAACATTTGTTTTAATAGCAACATTAAAATAAACATATCTTATATTATTTTGAGAATATCTTAAAAACGACACATATCTTAAAATTCTTAATTAATTATACCGATACTGTAATTTCCAACTGCTGGAACAAATTTGTGACTTTTTGGTAATACCCATTGTATAAAAATCGAGTATCTTATATAAAACGATAGCACACAAGGTATTTTCCTACGTGTGATGTAGCAGGTCTACAGTTATAAATGAGATTACAGTTTATAACTATGAGATTACATTAACTTTATTAGCTAATCATAAGATAATCATAATTGTAGAACAAATAAGTTAGGTGTTGAATAAATTGGTAATTTAAAGAATTGTGTTTCGGTTTAATAAACAATACCGCTGCACCGCCGCCTCCTTACATAAGATCATTTCTATATAAAACTATTGTTTTCTTATCCAAAACATATAAAACTATAACGTAATAGGTATCATTAAGCATTATGACCTTTTTACTGTCAAAATCATTCTTTCCTACAAAAAAACATAAAAAAACGCTACCCCACAAGGTATTTTCAAATGTTGGATCAAAGTTGTGACCCTTTCGTGCTACGAAAATTTCTTGATCAAAATCTGATTCCTCGTATCTAAATACATACGGTATTAAACCATACCCAAAACAATAATTTCAAAATATTTACCTAAAATAGTGCCCCCAAAGCACTACGACTCTTTAATTGCTAAAATATAGTTTGTCGTACCCAAAAACATAAAAAACGATATCCCACTCGGTATTTTCAAACTTTGGACTCAAAATCTGATTACTAGTACCAAAATATCCTCTAAACCATACCCCCATACGATATATTCAAAATGATATCATAAAATAGTAACCCCGAAGCGCTACGTCAAATTGTCAAAATCTGATTTCTCGTACCCAAAAACATATAAAACGACATCTCATCTCACACTTTATTTTCAAAAATTTGACTCCAAATTTCTGACCCTGTAACTGTCAAAATTGGATTTCCCATACCAGAAATCTTATAAAACGATACGCCACATGGTATCCTCTTTCTGTACTCCTTTGGTAGCAATGTTCTCGATACCTGTGCGCGTATTTATTTTTAATTTTGATGCACATAACGCCCGCGAATCATACAAATGCACTCTAATTACATTTTCAAAACGTTACATTAAGTAACTATTCAATCCATGGAAAGATTGTAAAAAATTCTTTCAAAATCGCATAGTCACAGGTAACACAATACTATATTGTAGTAATTTCAGGGCTGGGTATATACCATGACGTATATTTATGTTTTAATCAATACACTAAGTAAATACAAACAGTTTAAGAGCTTTTTCATTGAAATCGTATAGTTAGAAGTTGTAATTTAGGTACTGGGATTGTATATTACTTTGACCAACTTGAGTAAGATTTCTAAAGATATATAGTAGAGCCGTATATAAATAATATACTTTTCTAAGGTGTCTTAAGTTGGTTTTGTCCAACTTAAGACGCCTTGATCAACTAGAGGTTTCTGAGCCACATGAGTTGTAATATTTTCCGCGCCAGATCAACAACGATCTCAAAAACAGAACTATATATATATATATATATATATATATATACAAATATATATATATATGAATTTTAATGACACCCCAAAACGTGTTCTGGGGACCATGATCGGTGCTCATTTGCTACTCCCGACCTTGGGTCTTACCATAAGGGCCATTGCAATAGCTCATTTTTCCTATGGAAATTTGCTAAAAACAGGAATTTTTTTAGAAGTATACATACTGGGTAATTCAGGAAGAAACGGAGAAACTTAAACTTTGCAGTGTTCTATTAGTGAAAATAAGAAGAGTTCATATAAACATAAGTTCGAAAATGCTTCGTTTTCAAGTTATCCACCATTAAAAAAAAAGTTAATATCTTTGGATGTAGGAAATATATAGAACGCAAATTTTTGATACATGTTTTGTGTGACATCTTTTACAAATGTACAAAAGTTTTTTTAAAATGGCGGCCGTTTTAAATGTATAATGAAAAATATCTCGAAAACTGCTAACTTTGCAAAAATATCAAGAAATAAAAAATTACCTTTTTTATGACAAATATAACGTTTTTTTATTATTTCTGCAACTTAAAAGATAGCCCAGCTATTGCCTAAAATCTAAACATTTTTATCTTGGCAGTTGTATATAATAAAATCCAAGATAACATACAAGTTTTGGCTTGTTTTTCATAGGTAAAAGATGTCATACCAAATTTGTATCAAAAATTTGCGTTCAATATATTTCTTACATCCAAAGATATTAAGTATTTTGTACAAAACAAATGGTGGGTATCTGGAAAACAACGTTTACAGATACTTCCTGAACATTTCTTCCTGAATCACCCTGTATAGTCATCCTAACGTTTTTTCAACAACAACAGCTAAGTTGTACAACATAAAGTTTCCTACAAATTTTGTCTTAACATTTTTTTTTTAATTCCGCATAGTTTTATTCTAGAGGGCGCAAAAAATATATATATATTTATTTTGCTCCTTTTTTGAGATTTTGAGCCGAAATTATCCATTTTGTTGAAAAATGTCAAGAGAACCAAAGTTATACAGCATAAAATGCTCAACAAATTTTACCTCTACTTTTTTTCAAATTCTGCATAGTTTCAGCGTTAGAGGGTGTAATAAACAATATATATAGACTTGTGGTAATTTTTTAGATTTTGAGCCAAAATTATGCATAGAGTGTGAACGCATACATGTTAACCCTAGATGTGGCATGATTAAAGCTAAAATTTAAAAGCCCGTTTATAGCGTTTTGCAAGCATATTTTTAAAAGTTCGCCAAAAATAGTAAATGAACCCTAATCCAAAAGTGTTCAATAGCTTTTTTGTAGAAGAAACTTCAAAGAATTCAAATATGCCACTAACTATTAGTTTCTTTCGAAATTGTAAAAGTTATTAGCTCAAGAAACAAAAAATGTTCAGTAACGAAAGGAAAAAGTTCAACTTTAGGCCTACATAACAAGTAGTAAACATTTTTTGTATTTTTTTCGTAAGCGTAAAAAAGTTTTGTAATTTAGTTCTAAATAGAACTGTATAAAAACATTTATCAATTTCAAATTTCATATTTTGAAAAAAACTGTTTTTATGTTTCAAGTACACGACTGCTAACAAATTTAGGCCTAGATTGTAACGTAATTTACTAATATATGCTTTGCCCAAAAATGAAATATTATTATAACAAACTGTAGAGGATAAATCAAAGAAAAGAACGGTATAATTGTCTTTCCTTAGTTCACAAAAGTGTTTGACTTATCTTTATTTGAATAACAAAATGACATGAATCAAATGACATTTTGCCGTCGGTAAAGGTCTTACAAGAAGGGTGCTTTGAATTGCGTGGGAACGACAAATGCCGGCCGTTCTCGCCAGACTGTCCTAATTATGTACTTCCACTGCTGTCTAGACAAACAAAAAAACTGGTTATTTCTAGTTAACTTCCCACCGTTAAAAAGATCGAACGATTCTCTATAAAATGGTATCAAGAAATCTGTAAAAACATATGGAATTGTAGGCCTTATCTCTGTTGACAAATGGGCTGTTTCATTGGTTGAAAAACTGTCCAATCGCAAGGGTTTACAGACATCTTTTGAATTAATCCTGTAAAATAGTGACATCTGATTGGAAGGCACCATTAGAAAGATACAATCTTGACGAATCCAATGGTAGCTTTATAATCTCGATTGAAATACTTCTGTAGAAGGTGTTGCCCGTTGAAGAAGTGGGAAATAACAGTACAATTGTATGCAGATTCGCATGCGGAACTGGCTGTAGCCCAATATGCATATTTTAAAACGATGATTACGTATGTAAATATATGTTTTACAAAAAAGTTGTAGATACAAAAATTAAAGTTTGATTCATTTCCTTTCCAATAGTGCGAGTTTTATTACGATTGAATGATTTTAAGTGGATTAAATTATCGACTATGCAAATTCTCGCTAAGGTTCGAGCGGGTTGCATTTGCCCCCGAGAGACTGCAGTCTGCTACTACGAGGGTTAAACAATTTTTAATGACAACCCAAATCGAATTCTGGGGACCATGATCAGTGCTTATTGACTACTCCCGCGACCTTAGGTCTCACCATAAGAGTCACTGCAATAGCTCATCATTTCTATGAAAATTAGGTAAAAAAGGAGCAAAAATCTTTACATATTTTTTCGGGCTCTCTAGTGGTGAAACTTTACCGAATTCAAAAAAGTAGAGACGGAATTTGTAGAAAATTGTTTCCTGTACAACTTTGCTCTCTTGAAATTTATCACCAAAAAAATGCATAATTTTGGATCAAAATCTCAAAAAAGGCTCAAAAATCTATATTTAAAGTAATGTACAGATCCCGGTGCGAATACTGGCACTTGACCTATCGGCTACTAATTATCTAAAAACATCATTACTCCCGGCGTGTAGATAAACCAGGTCCATGTTCCAATTTTATGCTTTTCAACTTATATCTGAGATCTTTTTTAACATATTATAATTACCTTTAGATATTAATAAAGCTTATAATCGTTCTTATTTTATACACCAAAGAATTACATTTAAATAGAAAAAATGGGTTGAAAAAGGCTACATTTACTTATAAAAAATACTTTAAAATGTGTGATTGTCTCTAGAAAAACAAACATAAATAATGTAATTATATTTAAAATTACTTTTGTAACCCTTTCAAGGGTGAGCTGACCATCCACCAGTTTGTCGAAAGGGTGAGTCACAATAGAAAGCGGTGTGGGAAAATGTTTTTTGTCTCCACTTATGCCCTCCCCCCACGCCAGGGCAAGGCCAAGTGCCAGAATTCGCGCTGAGATCTGTAGAGGTATAGGGATCAAAGTCCCAAATTTCGGTTTTAGCAAATTCTTTGGCAGAACATCATCTATTTTCCAGTTCTCTATTATTGCATAAATAGAACTTTGTGATAGAGGAAACATCAAAAAAGGTCTCAAAGGTGCACAAAATCTATATCATGTCAGTTAGGCAGATCTCAAGGCTCTAAGCTCATTATACTTTTGAGTTGAGACTGGTCTGGGAATGTCTCCAAACAATTGACCAGCTGACATAACACAGCAAAGTATCTTTGCTAGGGTGTCGGAGCACATTGGAATAGGTGTGTGCAGATAAGCTTCTTATCTGTCTAATTGGGCAAATCAGCTCAGGGCTGGATTTACCACTAGGCCCGGGTATAGGGGCGCAAGCTAAAAAAATATTTTGCTTAAATAACAAAGAAAATTTTTATGATGAGTTAAGAAAAGCCTTCATTTAATTGTCTTTTATACAGTTTATTGGTGAACGTAATTAAGATTCAATGAATTACCTTCTAAGGTCCGTCTTGTGACTTCAAATCTTTTTTGATCTAATTAAGTTTATTACATGTTTCGAAGTCTTCACAACTTCATCATCAGGTACCTCTTGCTTTATTCATTCTCCAGCACCAGTGTGCACTCTAGGAAGTCCGGTGAAGCACTGTCAGTACGAGTGATGCGTCCTACTGTTGCTAATCACTATTGATCTTAGATAAATGTTTGAGAGCTGTACCAAATAAATCATGTGACTGGAAAGACAGCTGATCATTTAAAATGTCATCGGGTTTTCTTTTAAACGCTCTATAAATCTCAAACGCCTCTTGTGCGCTCATTATTTTACCTTTTTGTGCATAATTGAAGTGTCTCCACACTGGAATAGAAATCACTTGGTCCGTGATTGTTTTCAAACAAGTGGCTTGCATAATTAAAGTTGTCAATATTGCTTTTGTTATTGGGAAGGTGTTCTTTGTATCGGCATAGGAACGTTCTCCCTATTTGACCTATTGTTGCAATCAGGACAAGATATTTTATAAACACCAGATTTATTTTCCAAAGGAATCTTATTTCTGCAACTCAACTATCTTAGCTTAATTATTAATCCTACACCTTTATTATAAAGAAAACATAACATGATTATGTGATAGACGGTTCCAACGGGGTTGGCGTGCGGAGCACGCTGGGGTTTCCTCTAGTATATAATAATAAGATGATAAATAATTGTAATAATAATAATAATTAATTTATGATAATAGTTTGTCGTAATAAAGATTATTTTCTTGAGAAAAATTGTTAGACCAACTACCAATGGAGAGGAATGGCAAAATCTCTTGGGCATAGGAGCATCCTAACTGTAAATCTAGTCTTGCATCAGCTACTGAATTCATAGGACCTGAGCCGTTCTATGAATTATCAAAGACAACAGCAGTGCTGACTACCGCCGATTGTGTAAGACTAAAGAGGCTTGAGGATGAGTTAACTCTCACTTCTTGGTCCATCTAGGCAAATTGCATCTGACATCATTACTTTGAGCCATACCATCTCAATAAACACTGCAAATAATGAGCATTTTCACCGGATACCCTTATATGTAGGGAATGTGGCCTGCAGGAGGAAACCGCAGAACACCTGTTCTATGAGTGTGAGAGGCTTGAACAGGTGAGTTATGAAACCTTTTGAATGCTAAACATCTGCCAGGACAACCTCGTCATAAGAATCCTTAGGTTCACTGAAGGAGAAACTAGGGGTTTACCATTTTTTATATGAGAGAGCAATAAGCCCTTCGCTTGACATGCATAAGGATTAGCCCTCCTAAGAAGATAATATGATTTCAGCGAACCAAACCACACATTAAGAGCTTCCTCTCTGCACAATACTTCACAGGCAGACTATTTTTACTGTAGAGACTGTCAAGGCCACATTCACTCACTTCCAGGTTGCAACCTTTCTTTAAGACCAAAATCACCCTACTTGAAGTTTAGTAGCATGTTTTTCAACATTCCTTCAAATTAGTTTTTGATGGCCCTGTATTAAGATTTCTTTACACTGACAATGAAAATCATGACAATGCGACATACCATGGTGGAATTTATAGTACATGAAATTATTAACCCCTTAAAGGAGTACCGAAAGGAGCAACTTCTATAGCGAAATGAGTAACGAAAATTCCCCAAAAACGCCATAAGGTGTAACAAAAAACTGCAAAACTGTTGAAAATAAGTTTGTTATTATTTATTTACAACAAAATTCAGCAAAACATAAAAAAATACAATGTTATTAAATGTTAAAAAGTTTTTTAGAAGTAGGCCTAAAAAATCTTTTTATGTGGTACTTGTCAAAACAGGGTTAGATGCTAAGTCCCACATTGAAATATACTTTCTTTCCTATTTTTTGTTCTTTTTGACGTGCAGCTGATGACCTCAATAACACCTGAGACAAGAAGCAGACGCTCCAACGTCGCTACAGTACGAGTGTTACACTGATCGGTAGTACGTTTTTTTATCACCATGTATCATATCACAACCTGATTTTCATCGCACAAACAATACTACTAAGCCACATAATATGTTTGTGTGCACTTTTTTGCTGATTTATAAACACAGAAATTAATAAAAGTGGATTAATTTGTAAAACGTTCCAGAACGGAATAAAGGGTTAAGTCAACCGGCAAAGAACTTAAAATGTTGTGACAGTTTTTATAAGTATTGAACCTATGACATTTACTTCATACTAGCTAAAAATTCAAAATGAGTTTGATTTGTGTCACTAAATTATGAAAATTGACTTTTAGTTTTTATTGTGATTAACGCAGTGAGATGAATTGCCGTAGCTATAAAAATGTTGACTTTGTCGGTGAAAACAAACCTTTGATTTAAACCAAAAAAAAATTAAAATGACGCTATAGTTAGTTTTTGACACGTGTCGAATACATTTCATTTAAAGACAAGGTGTTGCAACACTTAGGCCCGGTTCTACAATCTCCCGATAAGTGCCCGACAAGTTCCAGGTAGAGCTATCCTCGCGATAAATTAAAAGAATGTGTTCTACAATATCCCAATAGCCCTTGTCAACAGGATAAACTTGGCTATCCTACTGATAAAATTGCCAGCTACTTGAAGCACCCGATAAGAAGTTATCGGCAAGATAAATGTACAGAATAGGTTAGAACTGTATAAAATGATTGAAACTATGCTTATTTATGAAGATTTTATTGACATTTTTGGTGAAGATGGCGATGGAAAAATAGTTCATTTGATTGTCCAGTCCAGAAATAATAAAGTCTTTAGAGACAAGGTTTGAAATTTGGATTTTTTACAATAAAGTATTTTTTGATTGTTTTAGGTTAACGAAGGAAACAGTTAGCTTCCTTGTAGAAATTATTGGAGAAAGATAACCTAAAATTTTTATAAATAGCAACAATAAATAATAAAGTACAACGTTATAAGGTTTATATTATTTAAACTACAACTAACTAGTCATTTATTTTTTCCACTTTGATAAATAAAAACAACTTCACGGCACCTTTAGTCATTATAATTAAATTTTGTTTCAGAAACGTTCTAGCCCACCTTAGTTGGGTTAAGTTTTTTTGGGGATTGTATGCTTCTGGTTGTTCGTTGTTCCATTGCAAATAATGTTTCAGTCATTAACAAGACATCCACGTATTCTGCCTTTAGCCTTTACATTCCAAGGCTAGTTCGTTATTCAGTCACTAAGATTCGTTCCTTAACCGTATTTCGACCAATCACAACCGACAAAGTGTACCAACCTACATGTAAAATTGTAAATCTAACAGGTAAGTTCCTGGTAGTTATCGGAGAGATAAAAACCCATTGTAGAACGCAACATACTTGTCGGGTGGATTTGTCGGCAGGTTAAATTTATCCGCCGGGTAACCATCGGTAACTTTATCAGGAGATTGTAGAACCGGGCCTAAATTCGGTTGTCATGACAACTGACTGACTGTCAAAAATCATTAGGACAGATAAATGTTACGACACAAACTGTCGTAGCACTAAAAGTTATGACTTTGTGACACTTGAAATTGTGTGTTTAGTAGAAATAATCTATTCTAGCAGGATATCAGGCTTATATTGAAATTATAAAATAAACATAAAATTTTTTACAAGCTAATTTATTATATCTTTGGACATATTGTTACAAGTCTAAAACAAAAATATAAACAACTCTCTGTAAAGAAATATATTTAAAAATACAATATTGATTGTGATGAAACATTTCAAAAATGAGTTGATTGTTATACCAGTCAATAGTACAAACATTCCTTCTCTGTGGTAAGTGTACATGATTGAAACAATTGGTTCATCCCTTGTTTCACGTTTTTTTAAATTACTCAAAATTTACGCAGAGTACATTTTACAGTAATGCCTTAGGCCGGGCATATTACACTATCAAAGTTATTTGTCAAATATTTGGTCAAACTTTGATCAAATACTTGACAAAGTTTTGTCAAAGAAAACGTATTACACCTATCCAATTTCTTTGTTCAACTG
>JAGFPH010003858.1:76236-114283 GCA_018207615.1 Philaenus spumarius | reverse complement strand
GCCCCCCCCCCCCCCCCCAACTCCCTGTTGGAACCCGGTATGCGTCGTTGGAACCCGTTGTGTAGTCAGCAAGGCTCAGGTCTACACTTTAATAAAAACCTAACTTTGAAATTTGAAATAAACTGTTAATGGAAACATTAGAGGTAAGCTGATTGATTACTGAATCAACAATAAACATTATTTATTTATTTTGGTTCAGTCTAGGCCTAACTTAAAATATATAGATAGTTGTTGCCCGTCGATACTCAGCGGATACAGCTCCATTCGTGGCGAATGGAATGCTAGGCAGATGGTGCGAAACATGTATAAAATGTACTTTTAAAAATGCTATTTCCTTCCAATTATTTTTCTTGTAGCAAAGTTAAAGAAGAAATAAATGGATTCGACAATCATTGAATTTAACTAATATTTTATACACATAATCTAATTTTTTGGGATATCAATACAGATAGGAAAGAAAGGAGAAAAATCCATTACCTTGCATAAGTAATACAGTTGCCAACTACCATGAAAAACATTGTATTGGCTTGTAGTAAGATCCCGTGAAAGTTCACCGCACGGCAGATCAATTTTATATACATCAGACAAACTATAACTTTGTTATAGTGAGTTTTTTTAAAGGTGTCCTGTAGGCCTACTTAAAACTGTAGGCCTATTTATAAAATGTTGTATTAATGTAGGCCTTAATTATATATCAAGATAAAGATACAAATGTTATCTTTTAATTGGTTTTATTTCATATTGATTATCAAAAATAATTTAGAAGTTATTAATATTATAATAAAGACATTAATACTCGAATATATTTATATGTTATACGAAGATGATGTATGTTTCCGAAGTTAAACAAATTGGTATCTTCTTTAAATTTGTACAAATTAATAAATTCATTGTTGATAAAAGGTTGTATTTATTGTAACTTTATAACCTCAAAGCAAAATTATAGCCTATCTTAATGTTATTACTCGTGTTTAAAAAAAATTAACTTCAAAAGAATTAGATTATAGATGAATTAATTGTAACTGTTAACATAACCCCAAAATTCAATCTACGCTAGGTTTTGTGCAAATGATGGGTGAAATCAGCTGTTATATTATAAGAGCATTTGCTCTTCTGTTGTTAGAAATTACCTTTAAAATCATTGCAAAGGTTTGGAAATAAATATTGATGTTTTTAATTTAAGAAATTAAGATGACATAAAGTAAATAAAACCTGTTAATATAGAATAGTTTAGCTTTTATTTGGTATAAACTGAATGTAAATCGGTACAGTGAAAGTCTCAGACGAACTGTCCTAAGGATTGAAAAGTTTACTTTTTCTCCCATGTTAAATCTCCATAAGAAAAGTTTATTTTTCATTTTTTACCCATTTACCGTAAATATTTTCAAAGTACAAATAAAACCTTTGTTTTGGTATAACCTGCATGTAAATCGGTCCAGTGGAAGTCTCAGACGAACTGTCAAAAGGAGTGAAAAAGTTGATCCCAAGGAGTGAAAAAGTTTACTTTTTCTCCCATGTTAAATATCAATAAGAAAAGTATATTTTTCATTTTTGACCATTTAACGTAAATATTTTCAAAATACAAATAAAACCTGCTAATATAGGACCGAAAACCTTTGTTTTGGTAAAACCCGCAAGTAAATCGGCCCAGTAGAAGTCTAGCCTCCTTGGCTCCCCCCCCCCTTCCAGGTAGACCTATCACAGACATCAGTGCCTATAAATATCTCAGTCCTTTTACTAAATTGAACATTACAACACCTCTCTCTCGTTCTCTCTCCCACACACACATACAATGGAAGTTCATAATACAGTAAATATTTGTCCTTGACAGACTAATTCCATTACCTCGTCCCTAATAATATATTATATCTAAGCATTTATTTATATACAGCATAATTCAGGCACAATGTGCATTATATAATATATTTTTGTATATTTCAAAAACTTCATCTACTCATGTAGTTTACTATGGTTCCATTTAAGGTATGGTTTGTAGGATATCACTAAAAACCTACCCACCAAAAAAAAACAAACATTTTTTATTAAAATATTTTCTATCTATGTTTAACCGCTATCCGCCATTTCTGAAAATATATTAATTTTTTTGAAATATTTTTTGTTCATATTTAATTTGGTAACTTTAATGTTATTATGCACAAGTTTACTAAAAACAAAAACTGTATTTTGTACATTAAGATTCTGACGGGCGTACAAATTTCTTAAGTTAAATACCTCAAAAGCTGTTCATTTTACAAAGAATTTACAAAACACAAAATATTTCTTTATTTTAACACGAACAAAACAGTTTTAAAATTGTCCTGATGCTTCAAAGAGCAAAATATTATAAAAAAACTGAATTTCTTCATAATTGTCAACAACACTAAAATTAACTTAGAACCGAAATATACTGATGGTTTTAATCCTTTTTTTAAGGGACTTTATAAGGGACCCCACCACGGCAATCCAAGTGGATCTATGTGGAGGGCAGTCCCTTTAGTATTTGTTCCAAATTCTATTCGGGCCACGTATCCGAGGAGAGCGTTGGGGTCAATATGGCAGAATTCTTCAGAGCTAAGAAATGCACTGTGTTCCGCGAATCGCCTGCAAGAGAAAGCTTCACACTGCAGGTGTTGAGCCGATTCCATCCCAAGAGAGTTGCGGGGAATCATCGGAAACCAACCACATTTTTTTTGATAATAGGGCAGTGACCAGTCAGAAGACCTACAGTCTGAATAAGATCATTTCCGCCCATTGATATAAGCTTATCAACTTTACACTTGAGTTTTAACCCTTTTTACATGGCATAAAATAGATGGAAGTTAGGGCTAACGTTTATTAATGGAAACAAAATATCCTTATACAGGGTGTACCATAAGTAAAGTGCCAAACTTGAGGAAATGGTTGAATGGTCAAATTAAAAAGAGAAAATCAAGAATAACATTTTTCCAAATTCGTTTTGTTTTCGGGAACAAAGCCATTTTGTTTCTTTTACAAAATAATTCATATCTAGAGAACGGTTTGACCGATTGAGTTTAAACTTGGCATGACGTTTAACCTAACAATAATCTATTTTAAGAGAAAATAAACGATTATATCCAATTATGCGTTTCAAAATGGCAGCGGTTTGAAAATTAAAGACCTGAGTTACTCACAACCCGTTCATTTTAACAAAAAATGTCAAGGTACTTTTTTGTAGACCTTTCGGTTTCCTATCGGATGGTGTAACTGTTAAAATCGGACGAAGGATAATAGTTAAGTTATGTGTAATACTTCGTTTGTTCAACACGGCGTCTTATACCAACATAGTAAACACAATTTGGTGGGTACGTATGCTGTTATTATATTTAACTTAACTATTATCCTTCATCGGATCGTTTTGACAGTTATACCATCGGATAGGAATTGAAAGGGCTAACAAAAGGTGTCTTGACATTTTTTGTTCACACATCATTTTAAAAATACACAAAATTATGTTTTTGTTTTTTTAGTAAACTTGTGTTTTAATGTACCAGTAAAACATTAAAATTTAATATATTAAATATGAACTTAAGGTTAGTTTTCACGTGATAAAATGACTTTTAGAGCCATGGCAATGCATATCAGGTGTCATGACAACAAATTTAGTATCACCTTATGAACAACACCTAATGCCACAAATCGAACTGCTTGATTTTTTTGCTAGTGTCAAATAAATGATATGTGTTTGACACATGTAAAAGCTAATTGTCATGACATTTTCAATTCGTTCTTGATTAGGTTAGACTGATTATTGTCATGAAATACATATTCCACTACATTATGGAAACTACACTGATGTCATGTAAAAAGTTTCACAACTTTTGATGTTACTTGAAATTTAATCTATTTCCAAAGTTATAATGTAGTAGCTGAATGAAGGGTAATTAGAAAATTGTTTACTGAACATGTTTTTTTTGGTGAGTAGAAACAAAAATTGAACAGTAAACTAAAATTTTCATGACATTCTGAACATACAATGTTTTAATTCAGGGTTGTTTACGAAGACTGGTATCCTGCTAATTGTTTATAAAATAATTTTTCTTGAAAGGCAAGTGCAGTTACTGGTACTGTCTCATAAAACTGGCATTACTTGTCTCCCTCTAGCACCTTCTGGTTGATTGGCTGTTACCATGGTAACGACTGCAACTAGTGCTGTTCAACTATGTGATGGTTCTAGTGGGTAGGTTAGCATTTAGTTACTAGACTGTGTCCTTGGAGCACTGTGGAACATTTAAAAATTAAAACTAGACCCACTACCACACAAATAAATACTTTTGTTTAAATACATAATAATTCCTAAAAACCACTAACTTTTCAGAAAATGTACAAGAGAAAATATTTAATTTTTTTAACAACAAACAAAATAGATTTTTTGTCGTTTCCGTAGGTAAAAACATAACCGAGTTATTGACAGAAAACATAATTTCTTGGTAATTGTCTACAACATCCAAAATTGGCCTACAACTAAAATTTTTGAATTCTTAGTTTTAATAAATAAGATAAAATCTATTGCTCTAAAATGTTGGTTTTAGGCTAATTTAAATGTTGTAAAGCGGTTTTAAAGATATTCCATGTTACAAATGTGTAACGGCCGCCATTTTGAAAATTATGAACATGAACTCTTGGTGTTTGGTACACTTGTAAATCATAACATACAAAATGCTTATACCAAATTTTTTAAACTGAATAGCTTATCTATTTCTGGGGTTACAGTGAGTTTTTATAAAAAAACAAAATGGCGGATTGCAACTAAACTAAGCTAAATTTGAAAAAAGTTACTGAACGTTTTCCATTTTTTTAATGTATACAATATGATATTGTATAGTATGTATAGCCTGCTAAGGTTTTTATATTGCAATAATATCATCAGTTAGTTAAAAAATTATTTATTCCGATAAATCTGCATCAAATTAATGTCCCATAAAATATTCTTTGCAGGATACCAGTCTTTAATCATTTGTATATCCACAAGTCCCCGAATGCATAGTAGATACAATAAAATGTATATATGTTTATAATTGATTGGAGTAAATTATTGTGCGATCTAATATAATTTGAATCTTCACCGCTTCCGGAGAATTTTGTTTCTTCATTATCTGAAACAAAGATATAGGAGGTGTAAAAATTATAAGACGGATAACTAACACCAATTCTGAATTGAAAAAACATGTATAAATATACAGTCTGGTTCTACAAGGTACGGAGATATTCAGGAGGTGCTCAATTGGGTCAAAATAAGGAAAAGAGTTCCCATAAACATATGTGTAATGTAGAACTGCTTCTTTACCAGCTATCCATCATTTTATTTTTGCACTAAATAATTTATATCTATTGAACGTCTCAACAAATTGAGTTTAAATTTTGCACGTAACTCAACAATGTAAATAGCTAGCTTAAAAAAAACTTTTTCTAATAATCCATTTCAAAATGGCAGCCATCTAAACATTTTGAATAATAATAATTTGACCACGCAGCTGAACCGCTGACATGAGTTGAGCAAATTTCCAAAATTAAGTTTATAGGCCTATGTTTTAGGGTTACAACTAACAATTTGGGAAATAGGTCTAGTCACGACGGTGCAGAATAGCTGCAAAATGCTTCGCACTCCATTCCGCATATTGGGAGTATCTTCAATACACAAAGCATTGCGTGCTTCGCACGCCAACCCCACGGTAGAATCCACCACATGGCTTTGAACCGGGTACTTCTATAGTATTTTACATTTTGATCAATTTTGGGGGAACCAAGCGAGCTATAAGGTCGCGTAAAAACACAAAATGTGCAGAATAACATCCTACATTTATATTTGTAGAAAAAACTCTAAAACAAATTCATTCTCGTAGGAAAAATCTAAAAAAAATAGTTACTTCCGGTCAAAAAACGTGCTTCCGATTGCTGGATTTTTTTGGCTAACGAACTCGTCCGAGCCACGTAGACAACCAACATGTGTACCAAATTTGAACCAAATCGGACTTAAAATGCGGCCACTAGAGTGCGAACATATATATATGATTTTTAATGACATCCCAAAACGTGTTCTTGGACCATGATCGATGCTCATTTGCTTCTCCCGACTTTGGGTCTTACCATAAGGGTCACTGCAATAGCTCATTTTTCCTATGGAAATTCGCTAATAACTCAAAAGCAGTAAATTTGTATAAAAGAACATCCAAAATAAGTTTCATAGTCTGTTTCATTTCCCATCTAATAATAGCAAAGCTGATACAATTATTGAACAAAAGGAAACACAGTAAAACAGTCTACAATTAGTTTGATTTCAATTATATAGCACAGAGCTCTCAACAGTGAACTGTCAGAATAAATCACACCCATCTACAGTTCGAGCAAACTATGAGTGCACTTGGCCTAATGGGCGGGTCATCCCTTCTACAGTCTACTTCTCCTTAAACCTGCCTTGGCGGTACAACCAATTCCACAAAAAAATAGGTCCACAAATAACATTTAACTGAGGAAATGGACAGCGATCACATTCTTATAACTTTACGTACTTGCTTACAACCTTTTTATAAAAAAGTATTTCACATTTTAGAGATAACTATGACAAATATCTATAAATAAGTAAGGTTTTGTTTCATACAAAATTATAAAATGTTATAACTGTGATGCAAAATTTTACTAAGTTTTTATAAAATAAAAGTGATGACAACAAAAATGTTCAAAGCGAGAAATTTTTGTATTTTTAGGCAAAAAGAAAACTTTTTGCGAGAAAGTTGTTGATAATTAGTGGAATAAACTTTTTTATTTAAAACAATTTTCTGTACGACCTTTTGTTTAGTCAGGAGGAAGGTAATTCCTGTAATGAATACATTTTGTGCTTGTTTGACATTGATTTGGTGCGATCCTGGCTGTTCCGTAGATCCAATGACACCATAATACTATCTTGTTTTAATCATACTGTATTATTTAAAGTTTAGTTAGGTTAAAGTTAGTTTTAGGTTTTGTATTCTTTTAACATGGTATTGTTAGTCGCCAGGTTGGTGAAAGTTAGTTAATACACATACGAAATTTGTGTGGGAAAAGTAAATAGGATGATGTAACGGGAAGGGTATCTCAGGAAATATTTCCTGCCTTCCTGCTCTCCTTATTTGTCGATTCCAAGAACGCATTCTCCTCATAATTTTTAACACATGCGCAAAAGATTTGTCAACCCTTGGTTCACATATTTCCAGTATAAAAAACTAACAAAAACCTAAAATAAACTAACCCGAATTCGTAAAATGTTTCTGAATATTTTAATTTATTATAATGCATAGAATCCGATCCTGTATTATAGCACGATAAGGTTTTTTTGTGACACTTGTATATATTTATAAATAAAACAACTAATTTTTACACGTCCTGTTCACTAAGAAAATGTGTTTATCACTTTTATTTTATTTACCGTTACATTACAGTGACAAACTAGGGTGTACAGTGAAGAAAAGAGGTCTTTTTTTTATTGAGGTTGTACTGGTGACGTTGGACACAACAAACACAGCGTGGGGACCGGGCCTTACTTCCCCTCTCGGGGTGCATTGCTGGCGTGAGGAATCTGTACCTATGAATTTCAGTGGGTTTGATGGTTTAACAAACTATATTTCACAATTAACGGGATCTTCTATTGGCTTAAAACACTGAAAACAATCAAAAAGAACTTATTTTTGCCTGAAAAACCACAATAGAATTCCAATGGAGATAAGCTAATGTATGAACATAGTGGTGGAACTATTGCGAAAAATGACTGAGTTTTTGAAAGCACCTCACATGATTACCTTTTTATTTTGTTTATATTTATTTGCATTTACCAATTGGTCTGTTTAAAATAATCCTTACTAGAATGTTGCTTACGGCCGTTTTGTCTGCACAGAAACATCATCAGGCTTCGCTCTTGTCATGTACATAAAGCTTCACGACGAATGTTCAATAAATGGACGATCATATAGACACTATACACATTTAAAAAATATAAAAGTCAATAAATTCACTACTGTCTTGTTCTCATTCAGTTCATTAAGTTATTCATTTTGCTCAGAGAGTCAACCCTTAAAATGTGATTCGGCTAGCGCCTTTAAAAGCGGCACCACCCAATATTAAGCGCAGTTAGCGCCTTTAAACGCAAATACACAAACACATTCCTAGATGATTCCATAGTACAAAACTTCCAAAAGAATACAGAGTGATGTTCTTCGAGTATGGTTGGACCAAATAAAAAATATAAGCAATGTCTGTGACGTCTTATCGGTCTGTGTTCTGTTGCGAGAGCAAATAAATCTACTATCGCAAGTGTTCTCAGCAAGCCTTTCGCCTATAGACGCAATCTGTTTCACTCAGCTGTTCTTTGTTTGTTTATACTGAGAGCTGACTGATGATATTCATTCCAAAGTTTAGTTTTTCTTAGTTTAGTATGTAATTTATTTATTTTTAGACAGTAAGTATCGCTTTTATGTATTTAGTTTTTGACTAATTGTAAATTCTGCAAAGTTTAGTCTGAATTTTTTTAATTTGTAAAAGATATTTTAAAAAAGTTTACGGGTAGTTGAGTATTTTTTGTGTGTAAATACCTAAGAATCTAAATTTAAAAAGAACGTTGAGAAAATATTTGTTTACTGTAAATGAACGGTAGCCCATATTTTAGCTTAGCGCTGTAAGGGTTAAGCTTGTCGTATATTGCATTGGAGGCAAAGTTCAATTTGTCATTTAGTAGAATGTCAGGATCTTGTTTGTTGTGGGAATAAATTTGGAACTCTCTTAATATATCTAGCAATTTTCGCTTTCTGCACTTATGAAGACTTTCAAGACTGGAATCAATATTACTGTATTCATGGTTATTATCTATAAGATGTTCTGCATAATTATATCTTTGGTTTAATTATGTTTTATAGCTCAGTATGTGTTCTTTGAATCTTTGTTTGAAACTTCTACCTGTCTGTTCTATATGTAATTTATTACAGTCATTACTCGAGAGTTGGTATACTCTCCCTTCATCAAAATCATCTGTAGTGGTTCTGGACCTGTTTCTATTTATTATATTTTGGAGTTTATTATTAGTACGGTAAGTTAAAGAGTATCCCTGCTGACAGGGCCGGCGCAAGGAACATGCAGACGCATGGGGCGCCGCCAGGGAGGGGGCGCCGACGTGCCAGCAAAAAGTTCAAGACGAAGGCGCCTTCAAAATTTTCCGAAAAATGTTTGCCTAAAGACGTGGCCGCCCTTTTCGGGTTTTAAAAGAAACTACCTATTTCTGTTTAGCGCTTTTTTAGGGACAGGCAACCCACACCGCAGTGAAAAATTCTCCCTCCTCCCCTAAAGACGCGATCGCCCCGACCGCCCTTTTCGGTAATTAAAAGAAATGCCATATTTTTTTATGGCGCCTCTTTACGGACACAAAAGACCACATACACCATTTTAGGGCGCCATCCTTTTGAAATCGGCGCCCTTTGGTTTCAGTGAAAAATTCGGCCTCCTAAGATGCGATTTCCCTTTTTGGGAATTAAAAGAAACACGGACACGCCCTATTTCTTTTTGGCGCCTCTTTATGGATAGACAAGATCAGGTACAGGTACAACAGTATTGTTTACGGCGACATCCTTTCGAAATCGGCGCCCTTTGGTTTCAGTGAAAAATTCGCAACCCTAAAGACGAGACCGCCGTACATTTTATACTAACGTCTTTCTTGTATGTGTGTGTGATATTAATGTAAAAACTTAACATTAACCTCAATCTTACAATGTTACCGAATTACCGATGTTACCTTATCGTATTGACAATTATACCTAACCCTTTAACTTTACCACGTTGTCATGATTGTACCAAATTGACTTGTGATAATGTTAATTGTAATGTTAATCGTACAATGTTACCTTTTGATGTTAAAAAGTTAAAATTATGTAAAATAAATATTGTAATATGATTAATTTGGTGTTTTCAGTATTCCACTTCCCACCACTTAACTTTCCATTTTATCATACATTTATTTAAAGTCAAAAAGACCGATGGTATATATAATACACTGTATATGTATAGAAAATATTTTATATTTACTTTTATTTTTTAAATTGTTGCTCGATGTTATATTTTAATTTGATTTTATATAATTTAATAATTTCAATTGGTATACATTTGATAATGTACATTTTTTGTTGCAATAAGGAGATATATAAATATATATACATATATAGGGGCGGGAGTTGCTGTGTATAGAGGGGGGGGGGCGCCAAAAATGACTCTCGCATGTTCAGGAAAAACCCCTTGCACCGGCCCTGCCTGCTGACAGAAAATATTGTTCATTAAGTGTTCAAGTTGACTATTGTATTTTATGGTTATATATATTGTTTGGATTCTTTAGGCTCCGATGGCAAAAGTTGTGTTTTCTTATTTTTCCTTATTTTTTTAATGCATTTATCAATCTAGTAAGGATTATTTTTAACAGATCAATTAAGAATAATATTGGATTAAGAATTTAAATATATTTAGAATAATAATCCAAAGGCTTGAAATATTACAAAATAAATAATTAATTTTTTTAACGTAAAAAGTTCTGGTCTGAATTATTCTGATGTACAGTATTTGAGAATGTAAAATACATTACCTGTTTATACATTATATGGCTTCTCACTGTATAAATATGAGTGTTTCATCATTTGATGTTCAGCAATACAAGACAATGCTTCTCTTTCAGTCAACTCCCTGTAGTGACTATAGACTACTAGCCATAGGTAGAACCCCAGACCTAAACATAAGTAATAGTTATAGAAAAACAAATACAAACCTTATCTTTCAGGTAACTCCCTGAAGTGAGTTTTACAAAAAAACTGAATGTCTTTTTATTTAGCTTAAAGGATAATCGAGATATCGATATAAAAACATGAGAAGTCAACTCCATTTTGAAATGGTTATGAATCAAATTTGTATTTTTGATTGAATCTAGGAAATGGAACTACCAAATAAATTAGTTTCTAGCCGAATTTTTGAAGAAAATAAGATTTATTACACTCAATCCAATTTGAAAACCGTTTGTGGAAGGAGGGTAGGACTTAGTTCCTTTACGTTTCAGACCACTTGGGGACGATATCCAAAATTCATTAATTTATATGTATATATATATTATTCCCGGATTGATAAGTGGTAGTAAGTGTGCTTAAAAATTGCTGATTTTTTATAGAACGGGTCCTAGTAGAATTCTTCAGATAAATTTTTGTGTTTGTTTTTCGATCCAATTCAAAATGGCGGAGTTGGACCGTTTAGTCGTTTTTGGGTAGGGATTTCAGGAGTATTTAAGCATGTGTTTCTCCATCTTGATAAGTGGTAGTAAATGTGCTTCAAAATTGCTGAATTTTTTATGAAAGGGTCCTTGTAGGATTTCCCAAATACGTATTTTTTGTTTTTCAATTCGACTCAAAATGGCAGCCTATTTGATTCAACCACAGAGAAGAAAAAAAATTTTCTTCTCTGTGATTCAACCCAAAATGGCAAAGTTAGAGTGAGGAAATTCCATGATTTCTTCCACTCATAAGCCCCGAGTACAATTTGTGAGTTATATCATTCGAAAGGCAATTAAATTTACTATAAACCTGTGCAAAGGTATTTTTGGTACAGTTCCTATGTAAAGAAAATTCAGCTATAGTAATGTGGCAGTGCTGCTTATGCTTTTTTTTTGTCCTTCACTTGGTTGCCCATTAAACTACAGAAAACAATTGTCCAGAGGACAGATCGTTTATGGAAAAATATTAACAAAAATCAATTTTGGAAGATGGCATCTGAAGTACAAATACCACCAACCGACAATTGCAATTTACAGTCAAGGCTTTTCCTTTATTTATTATCATTCAAAAATTCTCTAGAATTCTTTCCAAAAAAATTACCTGCAGACTGGAGTATAGTCTATTTGATACATTCAACTAAATTACACAATCAACTTACCTATAAGCAAGGTTCCTACAACGAAGATAGCTATAGCTCTGAAACCATGGGCAAGAAACATGGACATCAACATTGCTGTGCAGCAGAAAACTAGGCCTAGTAGTACGATGGTGATCCAAGGTAGATGTAGCTGTCGGATTCTCTGTAATTTTGTAAATTAAACCAAACAATCACTGACATTGTACAAAAAATGTTATTGAAAAATTCATTTTCTCTTAAATAACTAAACCAATGTTTTTAGCGAATTTCCATAGGAAAAATGAGCTATTACAGTGACCCTTATGGTAAGACCTAAGGTCGGGTTCCCAGAACATGTTTTGGGGTGACATTAAAAATCATGTATATATCTATGTATATAGGTGTTCACACTCTAGCGGCCACATTTTAAGTCCGATTTGGTCCAAATTCCTTACGTATGTTGGTTGTCTACGTCCAAAAAAAATCCAACAACCGGAAGCAAATTTTTTGACCGGAAGTAACTATTTTTAGAGATTTTCCTACGAGAATGCATTTTTTTTACAGTTTTTTCTAAAAATATAAATGTAGGTGGATATTCTACAAATTTTTTTTTACGCGACCTTATAGCTCGCTTGGTTCCCCCAAAATCGATCAACACGTAAAATACCATAAAAGTACCAGATTCAAAGCCATGTGGTGGATTCTATTGTGGGGTTGGCGTGCGAAGCACGCAATGCACTGTGTATTGACAATACTCCCAATACGGAGGTCGGCGTGCGAAGCACGCATTGCACTGTGTATTGAAAATACTCCCAATATGCGGAATGGCGTGCGAAGCACGCAATGCATTGTGTATAGAAGATACTCCCAATACGGGGGTTGGCGTGCAAAGCACGCATTGCACTGTGTATTGAAAATACTCCCAATATGCGGAGTGGCGTGCGAAGCATTTTGCAGCTATCCAGCACCGTTGTGAATAGATTTATTTCCCAAATTGTTGGTTGAAACCCTAAAACATATAAACTTAATTTTGGAAATTTGCTCAACTCCAGTCAGCTGCATGGTCGAATTATTTTGAATTACAGTAAGCTTCCTTTAATATGGCACCAGTAGCGTTCCCAAGGGGGGCTGGTCTGAACCGGGTCCTACTTACTAAGGGGCAGGGGTTTACTAGTAATTTTTCCAGTACCGGAACGCTGCCGGAAGTGACGGAAAGGGGGTCCGGAAAATATTATAAATTTTCACTTCTAAAACCGCTACTTTACGTATCTTTAGTGAGTTTTAGAGTGCAGATAATATGCTTAATTTTTTAAGAAAAGTACACATTGTATAGGCTAATATATATGTAACTATTTTTGTACTTGTATATAGCACATAGCAAATTTTAGAGACACATACTATTTTAAGCAATAATTTGGCAAAATATTTCTTATATAGTCAACAGCGTTTATCCGAAATTTAAATCCTCGGTAAAAGACTGTAAACCTAAACACATTTTTAATTATGTAAATAAGAAATTAAGAAAGTTACATTTTAATTATTATTATTCACTTAAATAATATTACTTTTATGCAGAGCTTTAAATAAAACGAGGTCCAAGGTTAAAAAAATAATATTAATAAATAAGGATGCCTTATCTCTACCACTCGGCAATCAGCATTGCTCAATGATAAGTCTTGCGTGTGAGATCCACTCTTCATTGTTTATAGTTATAGAAAACCAGGATAATGTTTAATCACTGGCCTTATTACACTAGGCCGCCAGGTGGCGCCACCAGCCAAGACACCGTTGTGTCGCTGCTCGTCACGGGGCATTGATTCTTATGGAGCCTATTACATTAGGGCAGCCGGTGGCGCCACCAGATTTTGGCTGCTGACTGGTTGCCGAGCCCCGCGACCAAGCCGGCAACCAATGGTGGCCGAGAGTCGTAGTGAGGCATTGTATCTTACCAAGCTTATTACACTAGGCTGCCTGGCGATGCAACCAGTCCGGCCACCACTAATAATATTGTATGTACGTGTGCTGTTATTATCTTTAACTTAACTATTATTTTTCATCAGATTGTTTTGATAGTTATACCATCCGATAAGGAATTAAAAGTACTAAAAATGGTGCCTTGAAAATTTTTGTTAAAATGTACAGTTTTGGTGTAGATTTAGGTTCAAATAGTCGACATTTTGAACCGCATAATTGGATATAATAGCTTATTTTAATTAAAATAGATCATTGTTAGGTATAACTTTATGTCACGTTGAACTCAATCGGTCAAACCGTTCTCGAGTATCAATTATTTTGTAAAACAAAAACATATACAGACAGACGAAAAAGTAAGCATCCATGTTTATATTGTGAAATGTTTGTCTCGATCCCAGGAACAAATCCACAAAAACGAACCAAAGATTTCCGGGACACCCTGTATAACATATTGACTTGGCATTGACTTGTATAAAAGCCTTTTGCTCCAATTGTTGAGCAGAATCTGCTTGAAAACTTAGTGTTGTATCATTAGCAAATTAAATTACCCTATACTGATGATAAGAACTCATTAATATATATTTAAAATAATAACTGGGCCGAGAACTGATCCTTGCAGGGCCTTGTCTCAGCTAAGTCTCTTTAGCAACAAGACATTATCACGCTGTGTTCTACTGCAAAGATATAAATAAATCCATAGTAACGGAATCTCTCTAATAGTTTTCATATATCTTAAGTGATAAATTGAAATCACAATCAAATGTTTTGGAAAGGTCTAGGAAAACTTTCCTTTCTTTATCAAGAACTTCCAATAAGTCCCTTAACTTTACTATTGCATCGATTGTCGACTTTCCTTTTTGAAGACATATTTGGCTACAACAAAGGATTTTAAATTGATCTAAATATAAAATAAGCTACATTTAAAAAAAAGCTTTTCAAAAACTTTACTGAATGTTGGCAGCATAGAAATATGTCTGTAATTATGCATATGATTCTTTCTCTCTTTTTAAATAAAGGAAGGTACTTAGCAGGTTTCAATCTAGATGAGAATTTAATCCACACAGAAACTTCATCAACAGTTTTGGAACCATCCTCTTCCAAGCACAGGCAAAAGAAACATATACAAACCCAACTTCATGCTTATGTCAAAGTTTGTTTGATTATTAGTCTCAAGTAAACATACCATGCACATCACTTGTAAAACTAATCATCGCGACACTTTCAATTAGATTTGATTCACAAATTCCACCATATTACGTAAACTACAGTGATGTTATGTCGTGTTGTCAAGATGTCCAAAAATGTCATGACTTTTAATGTCACATGAGATCGAATTTTTACTCACCTTCACAGCTCCGTACAAGAGTAGGATGCAGGAAAATAAATGCACCATTGTCATGGCAACTGTGGCATACAACGGCACAAGCACCACTGGAATCATGACAGAATACACAAATGCTGTAATAAAATAACAATAATAATTTTAACTTCAACAAAGTACATAGATGTTTTATTGCCGCTTTCTATTGATTAACATAAAGTATTCAAATAAACATTACAACGAATCTTCTTTTTAGAAAATTGTTCGTTGGAGAATAAGTTATTTCCACCTACTGGAAGTCTTATAGGCAATCTCACTTTGTTTGGCCTAGGTGAAATAACTATGTGTCGAATATTCAGTTCACTGACTATTCTGACAAAAAACTTTACTTTATACTTCCAGTAATTTATTTTTGATTTTAGCTCAGTAAGAACACAAGTTAATAATTTTACTTTTTGTAAACCTCTGAAGAGTGAGTACACTGGAACTAACCTTGTAAATTGCTTATTTGTGCTTGCAATTATTTTATGAAATTTCACTTTATCAATTCTTAATCTAAAATTCATAAACTATTGGGATATTCGAATATTAGGTGTTTTTGTAAATAATAACCTTTTATAAAACAAAATAAAATTTTAATAATTTCTTTTTTCTAATTTTAAACATAAACAAAATTCTTGTATTTAATATTTTTCAAATAAAACCAAATAATAACTTTCTTCTCAAATAAAATAATAACTTTTTTAAAACTATAAGGCAGAACTAATCTCTTAATTTATTATAATTTATTTTAATATTTTATTACTCAAATGAATTTAATTTATACTTTAATGAAAATTTGAATCTACGATTTAATGAATTTACTTCTTTAATCAATTAAAAATATTTCTTAATCTAACATCCTAAGTAACCCAGTATTTAAAATAAATTTATTTGAATTTACTTCAGGCAATTTAATGGGGACTAACGTATTTTACGCTTCTACCGACCTTTTCACACTTGTCCAGGCGTCGCGACGTTTGTGGTGAAATCCGCGAACGCTGTCTAGTGATGATAAGCTACAGATGTTCTGCGTGCTGATAGAGTTGTCTTGTGGGTGAAGGTGGAGTCCTGTAGGGTTGTCTGGATGTATGGTGGATGGCTTCTTAAAGATGGATGTGGTGATGCCTTGTCTGCAATCCCGGTTCGTCTATTCCCTCGTAGCTACAGTTGCATGTCCTAGTGGTCGCCTGGTGGTGTCCTGGAGTCATGTCTGGAAGCTATACGAATCACTCCATGTCTCAGCTGTCCTGTAGGCTATGTTTTTCCTCCAGAAAATCCCAAGTTAGGCCAACTTGTATAGACTAAGTTGCCACTGAAGTTCTTGTAGAGTTAATGCGGTGTCTATTGCTGCATCCCAGATGAAAACCGCAATGACGTATCTTCTTACTTGTTATAAAAATTTAAAGTTTAACGAAGAAAATACTCAGCTTCTAGCACGCTAAAGTATTTTATAAAAAACAAGTATCGGCTCTCGATGCGTCAACTTACATCGTATAAGTAATAAGCAATGCGCGATGCGTTACATTACATCGAAGAAATAATAAGCATCTCGAGTTTCCCCGAGCAATCGTTTATATAATGTTTTTCGGCACTATTTCATTGCCAACCTAAGCTTTCTACCACTGTATTTCCATAATGCTTTAAAATCCATTTTTTCGCCAATTTCAAACTACTAGTCTACGTAACTTTTCATCCTGAATTTTATTATAATTTTTTCATAATTTTGTAACTTGATTTAGCCTTTGTTTTAATTAAATTTCTATTGTTTCTTTGAGTACGCCCCTTTTTTTAAACTGGTAACCCTGTTCTCCTTCCATCGGTCTCGTCTTTGGACCGCCCCTCTACTGTCTTGCGTTCTTATCTGGCTTCCCTCAGTTTTATGCTATGGAAATCCTTTTTCTATGTAACTCCTTCAGGGTTTATCCGATTTTCCTGAAACTGACATCATTTTCCTCAGCTCGTTGTTACCTTTCCACACGAACTCGAGTGACGTTCGTACGACTCTTGGTTCGCGTACACGACCCGCGCGCGTTTTTCCGCGGCGATTTTTCCCGGAAAAGTCTTAATTTTACACTTCTTTCGGTTTTTCTTTTTCCACTTTTCTTGTCCGTTGGTTTTCATTCACTAGCCGGATTTTCCTCTCATTTCTGCTTCTGGTCGTCTTGCTGTGAGGTTAGGGACTTCAACGATTTTTCACAAACTAGGGTTTTACTTTACTCCCGAAACATATTTCAAATACTGGATTATTTTTACATAACTACTTCATTTACATACTATTTACTATTTTGAATTGTTAAAAGTTTGAGTTTAAATTTCAATCAGCTGTAAAGGTGCAAATTCTATCACCTTTTTCCTTTCATAAATTTTCTAGTTTTTCTTTTACATTATAAATTACATTTATCAATAGTTAGAATTTAAAAAACTTTATTTTTAACCTACTTTTTTATCCTTTAAACTTTATGAATTACCATCAACTTTTTTATATGACAAAATTTCGCTAAAACTTATTTCACCTTTATTTTAGGCCTTTTTAAGAAAAGCCTAAAAAACCTTTTCTTTTTTAAATTAGAGGAATTTTGAAAATTTTCTCATTCTTTGAAAGCTCGTATCTTACGTAACTTTATGATTTTTTAATATCTAATCTTGCAGTAAATACACCCGCGGTTAGCGTAATGCATTTCCCGAAGATTTTTATTTTTTATTCAAATCTTGGATTTTGGCTTCCCGTAGGAATCTTTTAGGTAATTTTTATAAGTTCCCAATCCTTTTCAGACAGGCAGGGTCCAAAAGTTTAATTCTACCCGATAACAGACCGCCCGCGTATACATGCTGATCTCGTGACCTACATTTGGCTTCAACTCACTGCAAGTCCCTATTATTCAAACTTACAAAATTAATTGCAAATTTAAACTCAAGACCTACAACGAGTTTTGTCCGTTGTAACATATACCCTGAAGTGCTTAGTTATCTATCTAACATAAGTTTTGTGTTTTCAACAAAATATTCATATCTTATTTTGGTGAATATGACAGTTGAAACTTTGCATGCATTGTTATAAAGAGCCAACTTAAAAAAAAAAAATACAAAATGATTTCCTATAATCATTTCAAAATGGCAGCCATTTAAAATTTGTAACATGTAAAATCACAAAAAAAATTATTTTTACTTACAAAAATTATAAGACACACAAAAGTGTGATCTTTTAACAAAATATAAAACGGTTTTTAATTTTTATTAAAGTAAAAAAATTATTGACAAAACTGAAAAATAAATCTTGTTTTATAATTAACATAAGATAGTATTTCAAAAATTACTACCACATTTCTACTATTTTTAACCCTTTCCACACGAGTGTCGGGGCAGCCCCGCACCCTACTAATCCGCACGAACTCCTATGTCGGGCGAGCCCCGAACTCGCTATGATAACGTTCTTTGATTGCATTTGAACAGATGAAGTTACTTTGATGATCGCTATTGTTGAAATTTGAGATGTGCTGCTATCTTTTGAATTTTTTTAGGACCATTTGAGTTCAGTTTCTGTGGTAAATAAATCTTAGAAAATGTAATGTTTGCCATCTTTGGCCGGTCTGTAAACAGCTGTCTGCTCTCGCTGTTGTTTGGTTCCTATTTACTACGCAGTGTTTTAGTGAGCTTACGCTTTGCTTAGTTTTGTTGTACTAGGTTATCATGTGTAATTTCACAATTTATTTTTGAATATTGTTCTTTTTATAATAATAATGATTGTTATGAAATAAAATGAACGAAGACGATGGCAGTTTGTTACAAAATGACGTTAGTGGCGACGGAACTTTTGTTTCGAACCTGAGTGATTCCAATATTACCAATCAGTTTTGAAAAAAGCTTTTCTTACTTGTTTTTCAATTATAATTTTTTTATAATTTATTATTGTGTCTAAAACATGTGTAAACCACTTAATTTTGTTTATAATGATATAGACAACAAAAAACAAGCAACAAATATAGGTCTTCCCATTGAAAATTTTTCCAAAATTCTTGTTTATTCCGGTTTTTTGTTACAAATTTATATTTTTTTTAAATAAATAAAAATTAAAAACATATACTTGAAAATAAAAATATATGTTTTTTTCATACCAATCTATACTTTAGTCATAGAAGAAACTACAAAAAAAATCAGCCTTTTATAGAACTGACAGAAATACTTTTTTTGGAGTAAATAAATTAAAGTGCAATAGTCGCTCAAAATTAAATTGACCTGATAGCAACACTAGGTCCCCAGTAATTGGATTGGAAAGGGTTAAATAAATGTTGAATATCTGCTTATACAAATATGTTCTTAGTTTTTATGTGGCATTAAGTTTTTGAAGTAAAGGAATGTTGTTGTTTTTTTTTATTCGCCCTGTGTACTTCGAGGTTTAAATATTTTCTTCTCCTCAGATAGAGAGATTCACAGTGCCTTAGTTGGATTTTGATAAAAAAAACTTTGAAATTTTTGTGCAACATGAGATTTTATTAAGAGTGTGTAGTAGCAAAAACAGTTCCTTACTACATGCAGTTTTATAAACCTGTTTTAAAATATTTGAAAGCGGGGACGTGTTCACGCACCTCTAAACTATAATTTTTGGATTACTAAAGTGGCAAATAGAACATTTTTTTTCAAACATAATTGCTTTTAAGCAAGACAAACATGATTTTCACTAAAATCAAGAAAACACCGAGACGACTTTTGTTATCTGCTGATTATACAAGGTCTATTAAGTGACAAGACTGTGATTCCACCTCCACCTCATAAACAAATGTGTCAGAACTTGATATAAGTGCATACGTGTTGGCCTTGAATGTGTACAAACTTGTATGACAAGCAGAAATACTTTGTAACTTTCAGTTGTTTGTAAATCCCCACTTAATTCGGTTATGTCTTCTAAAATGTGCCGGAAAATGTTAAGTTTAAAAATAGAATAGTGTAAATTTAAAAATATGAATTAAATTGAACAAATTCCAACAGAATGTTTTCAAAAACTAACCTCAACCTATGGGAATTGAGATGGGTGCCAAGTCACCGTGGCATTCCAGAAAATAAGATGGCAGATGCTCTTGCAAAGAAAGGGGCATCCACACCCTTTATGGGGCCGGAACCAATGTGCTGCATTAGTCATAGCAAGGCCAAGAGTGCAGTAAAAAACTGGGCCAGCGAAGAGCAACGCCAGAGTTAGTGGGAATCCTTGAAGGCGACCAACGCTGTTGGCTTTGTGATCAGGCCGAAGAGTCAGCAAGACACATCATATTGATTGCGGGATTCTGGAGCGCAGAAGAAGGAAGCTCTTTGGAATCCAGCAACCAGGGCACAAAAAAGTACTTCTTGGAGAAAATCCTGGACCTCATAAGGAGTACAGGATTCTACGTGCTAGGCGCGAGGCACGGGGGGATAAATAAACCAAGGGTTGACGTGCAAGGAAACCTTCTCCAAGGAGGAGTTCACCCCAAAAGAATCTATGAGAATGACTGCCTGTTTTGTGCGTGTGTGTTGGAGTGGCATAAAAGATGCAGATGTGAGAATGTCGAAAATTATGTATGTCTTGGACGATGTAAGAACCGAAGAAAATATTGAAAAACCGTTGACTCAGTACTAGAATGATAGTTGAATCTGTGAAAATTAATTACCAAAGACAACGCACGGATCTTTAACATGAGAAATTTTGTACAAAGATGGTTCCCACATCAGAGCAAAAAGAATGTCACAAGAAATGTTGCGTTGATATTCTGTAACAACTTAACGCAGATCCAAACTTGTTTACAAAAATAACTAGTTGTAACACAACCTGGATCTTCCGGTATGATCCTGAGACCAAAAGACAGTCAATGCACTTTAAAACAAGGTCAAAAATGAAAAAGTTCGTCAAAGTTCAAAGCCATGGTCATTGCGTTTTCTGATGTCAAGAGTGTAATTTTGGATGAATGGGTTCCAGAAGGCGCACAAGTTGACCAGCATTATTATAAGGAAGTTTTGATAAAGCTGAGAGAAAGAGTCATTGAAACGTTAAGCGCCACAACTGTTTAAAACTGGTTTTAGTCTTTTAACAGCACTTTCTGTGATGCACTTTTTGACCGAAAAGGACATCCTCCATACTCGCCCGATTTAGAACTGAGCGACTTATATTTTCCCAAAAGTTAAATCAGTTCTTCGGACACGCTTTGAGACAGTTGAAGCTGTAAATGAGAAAAGGGCGGATGTGTTAAAACAGCTGACAGAAATTGATTTTCTTCACTCCTTTTAACAGGGGAAAACAAGACCTCAGGTGATTTATTTGTGCAAATGTAGAGTATGTTGAAGGAGACAATCGTTCAAATTGTATTATATTTAATCAGTCTCATTATTTAATAGATATATGCTTCATATGTTCTAATTTTCTGCAAAACTAACTGCTGTAAGTAAAAAATATGACCGCCATTAGTAAAAACATAACTGCTTACAAGTGATATGATCGAGCGTCTTCACACCCTTAATTCAGAGATCTAAAAAATTTACTAGTAATCATGGTAAATTATCTTTTCAAATGTTCAAAATAGTTCTCTAAACTAATGAAGAAAAGGTCCAGGATTCAAATTCCAGTATTGGTTCATGTTTTTAGTGAATTTCCATAGGAAAGATGAACTAGTGTAGTGATATCTAAGGTCGGGAGTTGTAAATGAGCACCGATCATGGTCCCCATAACGCGTTTTGGGATGTCATTCAATATTTTATATGTATATACGTGTTCACACTGTAAAGACCGCATTTTTAGTCCGATTCGGTCCAAATTTGGTGCACACGTTAGTTGCCTACGTAGCTCTGATGAGTTCGTTTACAATCAAAATCCAACAACTGGAAGCACGTTTTTTGATCGGAAGTAACTATTTTTTTAGATTTTTCGTTCTAGAATGAAACTTTTTTAGGATTTTATCTGAAAACATTAGTCTAGGATAATATTCTGCAAATTTTGTTATCATACACGACCTTATAGCTCACTTGGTTCTCCCAAAAATCAATCAAACCGTAAAATACCATAAAAGTACCCAGTTCAAATCCATGTGGGGGCATTTTCGGATCCGAGGCTGATGGACGAGATTGTACTCTGCGAGAGAAGTGAAACATTCCACAACCCGAGGCCGTAAGGTCAAGGTTCAAACTCCCAAAGCGAGTGAAAAGAAGCTGCGTGCGAGTCGAAGATGGAGGTTTAGATGCTTAAACAAATTCTACTAATATATTTTGTACACACAGGCAGCTATTCAGCTTCTTCATGAGTAGATAGTTCCCAAATAGTTGGTTGAAACCTTAAAACATATAAATTTAATATTGGAAATTCGTTAAACTTACGTCAGCAGTTCAGCTGTGTGATTGAATTATTTCACTTGTAATTTAGTTAAGTAAAGAAACCTTAATTAGAAGCTTCCACTTACATGTTGATAAATGCTTGGCGTTATTTAGCCTAATCTCATTTTGATTATGGGGATTGGTCATAACGTCCGGCTGTAAAGGCCAATCTTCTGACGATAGTGCAATGCCTTCCCTTTGTGCCGAGTCTTCGATATCCGCTTCCAACATGGCTGCAATCTCTTGTGTGTGAGCGCAGATCAGAAGTAGCAGGAAAAGGCCAAATGCAGACAGAAGCTGAAAGGAAATGTTTGTTTATGTTGTAATCTGTTGAATGTGGTTAAGGAGAATTGAATACTCATTTAACCCTTTTAGTGCCAACGTCCTTATGTACGGACGCCGAAATTAGTGTTGAAAATTCCAACGTCCGTATATAAGGACGTCTCGAAAAAAAATTACCACACTTTTATTTTTTGTCAATTAATTTTAATAAATATTACACAAAATATTCTTAAAGAAACATAGATCACAGAAAAATATAGTTTTATATAGTGTTCAATAATACTAATTGGCTGTAGCGAAGATAAAGAAGGATTTGACATTTGCATGTCAGCTGGTCGGTCGGTACTACTCCGTGCACAAAATAGTGTTTCCAAGTGTATTTTTAGAAGAAAACCTTAAAATTTAATGTGTAAACATTTAGTTACTTTCTCTAGTGATATCAATTGTTATGAGCAAAGAATTTTTTTCAAGTGTAATTAATCATGACAAACTAAAAAAATGTTTGGAAAATATTGGTGAGTAGAATTATAAATATTTTATAATTAAATAAAAGACAATTGCATAAAATATAACTGTAGCAAATTTAGTTCTAAGCAATATTTTTAAAAAATTATCAAATTAGGTGAAAAATTAAGATTTTTTATAATATGCAGCTTTTTATAAAACAGAACCAAATGGCTTAAAAAAGGTCTGGCATTTTTCAGACGTTTGTTGAATTTTGGTTCTGGCACTATAAGGGTTAATCTACTTATCGTTCGGCCGGGATGCCCGAGCCAACCAAGAACTAATTTACAATCCCCAAAATTCTTAGCACTTTCCCACCAATTGAAAGCCCCCTCCCCCCACCACTAATAATGACCGTTCAAGACCGAAGGGTCCACTTTAAAAATAATCAGCATGACTTTAAGGTTTATTGAAAAACTAAAAAATCACTATAATAACTAATTACTAAAAATATTTCAGTCGTTAAAAGTAATACCTCTTAAGAGTAGTCCCAATAAATGTTATTAAAAGGTTCAAAACGCCAATCAAGGGATGATACAAATATTGGTTGGAGAAAAATAAATTATAAACCTCTCAGTGTGCACAGTAACAAATCAGTTCAAAGTTATTATAAATCATCTAAATATTGCCAAAATCTTTTTGCCTGAATATTTTTTATATTTGCTATTCTTTAAAAAAGGCAAAAGGCTGATGGATTTCTTTAATGTTTAGATTTAGGCAATAAAAGGGATGAACTTCAAAATCTACTTGTTCCTGTAGTGTTTTAAGGTGCAGAACCCAAAAAAGAGGTTTCGTACTTACCAGTTCAATAATAGCTATCAGCATTGTTCCTTGCCTCAACGAAAACACAAAGAAACACTTTTGTATAGGCAATGCCATTGTGATTGTAAGTTACACCTGTGCAGACAAAACAAAACATTAGTTTACCGTCTCTAAAACTTTAATCAATAATTTCTATTGTTACAAATTTTAATAAAAATTATGTCTAATAACATACGAGGTATGTCTATTAAATAACGAAATTAATAATGCCAAAACAACCTGGAACAAATTCCACCCACGTTCCAAAATACTAACACAGACGCACCTAAACAACCCACTATCTTCCCCAGCTTAACGCTAACAGTTCGGTCAATCCTACCAAATCGGAACGTAAGATTAGATAGCTCATGATTGGCCAAACAGTTACAGCTTAGTGCAAGTTTAGTCTAACTTTTAAAACACACAACGCTAAACTTGTGCGACCAAGAGCCAGTCACAGCCCTCTAACTCTTAAGCTGTGGTTGGAAATCTGTATAAATAGGGTCAGAACACCGGCCCAGAGACAGTCCGCTGCCAGCTCTCTCCGGAGACACTTCACCATCATAGCTCTCTCTCACCACCAACATCTCTACTACTAACGCTCCACCAGAACCACACTACACTAGCTGACCAGGAGGAAGGGAATGTACGGATTTCTAATTCAAATTCTAAAACGGTTTTAATTAAATTACATCACCCTTGCCGTTTTCTTTGTCGATGGACTCCGTAGAAACTTGCTTCCCCTCGGGGAGATAAAAGGGCAGGATCCCGGCAATCTAGTACAGTGCATCCGCCGCCTCTCGGGGCAATAATAAGGCAGGAGCCTGGCCTACACTACAAGCGATCACCTCCCCCTGGGGAAATTAAAGGGAACTGGCCCGGTGATTTTCTCTACGCACATTGGCCCTACCACTTTCTTCATCTTGCATCTACTCTGCTTAAGAATGTAGGATGCAATCTGCCTAAAGTGACCAAGAAGTTGAAGATTACTCATCCTTAGACCTGGATTGTTCGTCCATCTCATCTCGTACTTCCCAAACAACAGCCAGGTTCACTATCATCTTTGATTTGCCTATGAATTCTGTATCTGATGCTTTGTCAGCCAGTTCATCGCTCACTCCTTCCAACAGATGTATTGTTACTTTGTTGGAATGCAAGATTACACTGTACCAAAATTTTCCATGTGGTATTTTCCTCTAATGCCACTTTTTCCCCGGAGCGACGATGGGAGCTCTGTATGCTGTCACCCTCAGAAGTGTGGAGCTTACACCACCAAACCACCTACATTTCTTCACACACCTTGGAATCACTAATAATTTCTTTAGTGTGTATAATGCCTATCCATGCCCTTTGCAGCCCTAATCTTCCTCTCTCTATTCACGATGGCCCGCCTCCTTTTGCTTCATGATGGATTATACTTAGGACAGGCAATACCACTGTCCAAACCTACTTCTTGATTAACATGATAGATGTAGTGTTTTAACTTTCGGCATAACCCCTACTGCCTTACCTGACTCCTCTCTATCCATTTATCACCTTAGGCAATAAAAGATCGTATGGCATGTTAAATCTTTTCCCCCTCAGTATAATAAAGACATCCAAAACCGTGGTAGTATAAATACCAGTAAGTTGATCACTAGACGAACAAATAGAAGGTATTATTTATAAACTTAATGCTGTATATTAATATATTCTATTATTTCCTATTTGTGTGCAGCCATAGCCTACATTTCTTCTAAATTTTTAAATGGACAAATTACTTTCAGAAGTAGGCTAGAGAATTTCATTTTTCTTTAATGTTTTTAATTTAACAAACTTATTTGCTGATCAAATTTAACACTACAATAATTATAGTAATCTAATTTAGAGGTAAGCAGAAGTAAAATCAGAATCACTTTTAAAACATTTGATATTTAAATTATTATTGTTTGCCAGGTAATTTTACCCTAACCTTTTCTTCTGAGTTAAATTTGTAACCCTATAATTTAATACATTATATTAGGCTATATTAAAACTATAGTTTTTGTGAGTGATCTAAAACATTTAAAAACCCTTTTTTCCTATTTAGCATTAAAAAAAAAATGTTTTAGTTGATAATATATTTATTATAATCTTATGAGAAAAATGTCATAAGAGTTTTAACAAACGTCTCAATTGAATCTATACTACATTAGTCTAATCAAAATGTATATACCTATAAATACTTACTGATAGTAGTTTTCTACTTTACAGTTTCCTATGCAGTAGGTGTGTTACCTATCTATTACAAAAAGTAAATAAATAATAGCTATGCAGGTGTTCTGCAGTAGTATAGTTCTTTTTATGTAGGCCTACTTACCTTAGCCTAATATTTAGAATCACAGAAATATTCTTACTTCAACTTTGCGTTTGTTTAAAAAAATATATTTTTTTTAAATCTTAATAAAATATATGACTTTATTTACAAATTTCTTAAACTGTAATTTGCTAAAAGTCTTGAAAATAAATATTTTACGTTGATATTTTTGAGTTTGCGCTTAGTATTAAAAATGGTGAATTGATTAAATCAATAACACTACCAGTTTAGACCATCGCGCCAGTGTTGTAATGTTGGTATACGTGTGTTAGACACTTACTACGCCAAAATTAATATACTGCACCAACTTCGGCTTTTTAGAAAAAATATCTCATTTTAAATGGACGGTTAACTTCATTGTTTTAATAACTTTATACATTACTACAATAGAGTTAAAAAAATCAGGAAGTATAATTTCCTCAGTCAGAGATTTATTATTTTCTGCTTACTTTAGTTTTATGTATTAAATGTCATATTATTTTATTTAATAAACGAATATGTTTAAATTACACTCGAGCCTCATAGAGTGTAAATTTAGTAAAAAGTAGATTCTGACAATGAATCAAAAGTAGATTGGTATTCCATGTTACAAATATTTACTAAAGTGCAATAACAATGAACGACCTTGATCACTACAGTCCAACTAATAATTATTTGTTTTCTATTTTATAAACATTATTAGTCATTCTTCATTTCCATTGCAATCGGAAACTTCAACGTGATCTTCTAATTGCAATAGACACAGAGATAAAAGGAGGCTGTTATGAGTACAGTGAGAGTAGACGATCTTTAATAGGCAGTATCTTTATTTATTAGTATTTTTTCCCGCGTTTATGTAAGTTTTGTGATAATAGTGAAAAGGATCAAATACATTTTGTGAAATGAAAACAATACCTTAAAATGTATGTAAACGATTTAGTTATAGACTTCTATAGCCACATAATTGGAAAGGTAATATAAAGTTTTACATATTTTAAAAGTTGTATTCATTATATTTTTCTGCACTAAGAAAACCGTTTGTCACACATTAGCGTCCTACTTTTTAGGTTAACTGTGTCAAATCTAGGCCAAAATTGTTACAATTTGTTGCATAAGTTGCTGACCAAGCATTAATTCTTATTATTCAAAATATTTATACATTGTAAGTTTAACCGGTATTCTATCAGTCTGTGTGTATTAGTATATCATTAGTCTAAGTAACAGAACCTGTTATTGCTGGTATATTTCTAGCTCCTCAGTTGTAGCCTAAACAACTTTGAAGTTTGTATAGGTCTTTGGAAAATTAATGTACATTGTTCAAGAATCTTTATTAAATTAGGTTAAATTGTTGATATATATTATCTTAACTTATGATTTACGTTAAAATCAGAATGTAACATACGGTACTGACTTATTTTATCACTGTAATCAATTTAGGCTAAACCCTTTAAGATACCTTTTCCTGCCAATCACATAATCTAGCTCTTTTAGACCTAGTAGCTTGATGACATTTATTTTAAGACCAGAGAAGTTATTGCAATTAAATGTAATTGTAAATTTACTGACTTATTTTAATTATGTTACCATTTAATTATGTTACCATAGGCCTACTCCTAAGTGAAACCTATTTTTGGTAGTCTAGCCTAATACTTTTAGGTGAGAATTGTAGCCTTACCCTATACTGGAACAATCAAATTTAAAGTAATTTCCATGATTATAGCAGTAAATGTAATTTGTTTTATTGTTTATGGCATAACCAAATTTTGTCGTTACACCACGGTTTATAGTTTAAATTATTAACAAGTTCTAGTCCTTGCTTTGATGATCCAACGTATTGTTTACTGTAATATAAAAAGATATTTTCAAGCGAAACATCGATTATTTTAATATAACACCAATTGAAATATTAATAAAGAGTTTACAGAAGTTTGTTTTTTAATGATATATGTTTATTTGAATAATATTGCATTATTATTATTTTAATATAAAAATGTTATTTTCTCAAAACGAAAGAAAGATTAATGATTTTACTGAACACGTTATAAGGTAAGACTGAACAAAAAGAGAAAGTTTTCTTAGAAGGCAAGAATTTTTCAAGAAGAATGGGAAATAACGACAGTTGGCAGTAGTTTGACATTAAAATAAGGACTATTATAAGTAAGGCGTTTGCGTTATATCTTAGACCAAACTACGAGACCAGTAGCCTAAAACTAGCAATTTTACAATCACAAATATTTAATACATTAAGGCCTATGTTATCGAAAACATCGACAGCAGAAAATCAACAATTATTATTTTTATATGTTTTAAAACAAATTTAAACCTATTCACATTAGGCCTATTTATATTGTCTTACATTTTGAATAAATAAGGAAAGCAACTAAATTATTAGTAAACTAATTAATAGCACTCAAAACTATAATTTATATTATAAAAACGAAAAATTCAAACATTAATAAAACAAGTCGATGTAGAAAATGTAGATGATTTTTTTTAAAACATGGTCTTACACCATCGATATAAAAAAATATCGAAACCAAAACATATATATTTTGAAAACATCGACTACCAATGCTCATCCCTATTAATAAGAAGTATAAACTTCAACAGTTTATAAACAAAATTTTTACCACTAATATTCACAACTATTGAATGATGTCAGTGATATTCACCAATATTCAATATCAATCACTGTTGTATATATAATTATTAAGCACAATATAATTTGCTGACAATATAGCCTACTGTATATTTATTTTTATAAAATCTACTGAACTACAAAAGAAGAACAATCTCAGTAGTGTAATACATAGAAAAGTGTATTGAAAACGCTATGTCTTTGTTATTGAGAAACCTCTCGCTGATTGAGTGTATACAAGTACATAGTTACGATATTTCTACTTAACTGGATTTAAAAATCACCTTTTCGCAGCCTCGAGTCCTGTGCGCATACATGTGAATTTTTTTGTCACCGTGTACACGCACATCATATTAATTTGTCAAGTTCCTTGTTTGTTATTTCATCAAATGCCATTTTACTGGTTTCATACTGAATCTTTATTATTCTAGGTTTATTAAGATAAATCTAAATTTTTCTCGTTCATTTTCTATAGTTTTAAATTTTATAATTTGTTTATGATGATAGTTTGTTTATCTTTTCTGTGCCTGTGGATTGTTTAGTGACAAAATAACCAAAATGGTTGAACTATAACCTGTGCGTGTTTGGAGTTTTCTTTCTTTTGTAATTTCTATAATATTTGTCTGCCTCTGTTATGGTTTAAGATTTTAGACTCAGTTTAGTAATATTTTCTTCACTTTATAAATATGGTCACATTCTCCTACGTCCTACATAAATACTTCAGTCACTTATAGATGGTTTGTATTATGTTTTATGGGAAATCACTAGCCTACTTTGTTTGTGCTTTTCTTTGTTTCAGAGAGTCTTATTGCTTGCCAACTGTGATATAGATTCCGTATGTACGTGTAAGATATTACAATGGCTTTTCCACTGCGACAATGTAGTTTATACTCTTGTTCCTGTTCAAGGAATCGAGGATATGATAACAGCCTTTGAAGAACATTCAGAAGAGGTAAGTTTAGACATTTAAGAGTTTTTTTATTTTTTAAATTATTATTTCGGACCTAGATGTATAACCCTATGTTTAAACCTAACCTAAAGATAACAAGAAACCCAGGTCTTTGGTATTAGAGTTGTGAAAAAACTTGAAACTTTATACAAACTAGGACATAGAAACAACAGAAAACACATATAACATTACCAACCACAAGTGATGACAAAGTTTCAACCATGCCAAAGTACAGGAATTCAGCTTCACACCAGGTAAAATATTGTTTGTATGTTTTAGGGTTCACCTTGAAAATTGTTTTTAAAGACTGACTATTTCACTGCATTTGTTATTCTTATTTCCGCTAAGATGCTTGAAACATTTGTCTTCTTGCTTATCCGCCTTTCTTAGCTTTGTCTTTCTTTCGCTTGACGCGTTTCGGTAGACCCCATCTTCAGAAGCTTTGTTTGCTACTATCTGTACTCTACCATTGTCTCCTATTTATATTTTTTGTTCTCCTCCCCCAACCCCCTTTCAATCTGTTTATACTGCCTGTTCTCTAATTGTTGGAAAAACACACAGATATATTAATATGAATCCAATTGTACCAAAAATGAGAGCCCAAATAAAAATACACAAAGAAGGTTACACAATTCGTCCAATCGTTAATTATAGATCAGCACCAGCATATGAAGTCGCTAAATATCTCAAAAATATTATAGAACAAAGCAACGTGTTGAAAAATAAATATATAATAAAGAGTTCAACAGATTTAATTAATAAACTGAAGAATATTAAATTAACCAATAAAAGCAAACTAATTTCATACGATATTAAAAATTTATACCCTTCTATACCTATAGAAGAAACAATGGAAATACTAAAAGAAAAATTAAATAAAACAGAGAATAGTAAACAATTAAATAAAGAAATAATTCATACATTGAAAGAAATATTAAAACAAAATCAATTTCAATTTAATAATACAATGTATAAACTAGAAGATGGATTAGGCATGAGGAATCCGCTATCGTCAATATTAAGTGAAATATTTTTACAAAATTTAGAAGACACATACTTAGAACAAATAATCCAAAATTATAATTGCAAGATATACTTAAGATATGTAGATGATACATTAATAATAATAGACGATTGTAACGAAAACATAGAAGAGAAATTACTTGAAGAATTAAACAGTATACATAAAAATATTAATTATACAATGGAAAAACAAATTAACAATTCAATTAATTTTTTAGATCTAAAATTAACCAATCACAAAAATAAAATGGAATTTGGAATATTTAGAAAAGAAACGTATACGGATAATATCATACATGCGGAATCAAATCACCCAATACAACATAAATTAGCAGCATTTAGGCATATGATAAATAGGCTACAGGCAACACCACTCAACAAATTTGAATATAAAAAAGAATTAAACATTATAATGCAAATAGCAATCAACAATGGATATTCACCGAAAACAATAGACAAACTTGTAAAAAATATAAAATCAAAAAAGAAAATAAATAGGCCTACAGAGAATAATAATAAAAAAGAAAAATGGACATCAATAACATACACGGCTAAAGAAATATATAAATTTAAAAGATTTTTTAAACAATATGGAATAAATATAGCAATGAAAACAAATAATACAATAAAATACAAATTAAATAATAATATAGAAAAACCAATTAGAATGCGAATGCGAAGCTAAATATATTGGTCAAACTGGACGGAAATTAAAAACTAGATATGAAGAACATATAAGATCATTTAAATATAACAAAAAAGATTCAAATTTCGCTAATCATTTAATTAACGAGGACCACAAACCTAGGGATATGCAAACATCTATGAAATTAATCCACCCAATGAATAAAGGAACAAGGCTTAATATAATAGAAAACATGGAAATATTTAAGTTAAAATTAAAAGACCAACAAATAATAAATGAGCAAATTAACACACAATCCAACATTATGTTTGAAAATATAAAATTGATAAAAAAAAATCTCTAGAAATATAGGACGTGGGTCGATGATCTGAAATGAATAGTTGTTTACTTGTTTACAAACAATTAGAGAACAGGCAGTAAACAGGTTGAAAGGGGGTTGGGGGAGGAGAACAAAAAATATAAATAGGAGACAATGGTAGAGTACAGATAGTAGCAAACAAAGCTTCTGAAGATGGGGTCTACCTGAAACGCGTCAAGCGAAAGAAAGACAAAGCTAAGAAAGGCGGATAAGCAAGAAGACAAATGACTGACTATTTGTTTTATGTCTTAGAAATTGACAACAACTCATTATCAATTGAAAATTGATTATTTTTAATGAATTTTTAGAGTTTTCAAACTGTAATTTCCATATTTTAAGATCACATGTAAAAAATATAGAGCTTTCATTTATAAATTGAATCCACAACACGAGATTATGATTGCATGTTTCAACGATTTCGCAGCTTGCAATTCATGCCGATACTAACCTACCTTCAACAATCATCTCGTGCTTTCACTCTATTTATTTACTCACTATTCCTTCTCTTTGTATTGGATGGTGCTAAGAGTAGGTGAACGGTAAGTGGGCGATTAGCAGACGCTTAGACCGATGTTTTCAGTCCAGCATTGCCCGTCCCCTGTTTCTCCTTGCACCGCCACAACTGACTGTGTTTGGAACAATTTGAATAAAATCACACTCTACACTCGGAGTTTTCCCCAGGGTGTAGAAGTGCATTAACAGTAAAATGGATTTTTACCAGAAGTTGAAGTAGAAACTGAATTTAACTGATGCCTAGAATTTGATAATGGAATAAAACTGTTTTGTGGTGAGACCTAAGATTAGGAATAGTCAATGGGCATCGATCATGGTCCTCAGAACACGTTTTGGAAGTCATTAAAAATTGTGTATACATTTTAAAAACTTAATTTTTTGGTATTGTTTACAAAAACAACATTTAATAGGCTAGTACAGAAAGAAATTATATTTTGAGGTTTTAGCTGATAACTTGGTTATCTTTTGAGCTACGGAAAAATAATAAAAAAGTTTTGTTTGTTATTAAAAAGCAAACTTCATTAGTTTCTTAAATTTTTTTATAAAGATCGAGGTTTAAGAAATATTTCACATTAAAAATTAAAAATATCTGCCATTTTTAAATTATACAATAGAACATTCTGTTTTTTTTTTTGTACAAGGGTAAAAGGTTACATAACAAATAGGTACACAAAATTTGAGGTCAATATCGTCTTTATTTCCAAAGATATAAAGTGTTAAGTAAAAAAAACAAAATGGAGGATAATTCAAAAACCAAGCATTTCCGGACCTATGTTTATTGGAACCTATTTTTAGTAGTAGAATCACCTCCTAAGATCTCTATTTTTTCCTCGTGGTATAACCTGTACGTATATATTTATATATGTGGTCGCACTCTATCAGCCACATTTTACGTCGGATTTGGTACACACATTAATTTTCTAAGTGGCTCGGAGGAGTTTGTTAGGCAAATAACAACCGGTAACACTTTTTTGATCTGAAGTAAATTTTGTTTTAGATTTTTCGCACCAGAATGAAATTTTTTGGGTTTTATATAAACAAAATAATATTATTCTGCATATTTTGTTTTTTTTACACGACCTTATAGCCCGTCTGGTTTCCCCAAAATCGATCAAAACGTAAAATTACCCGGTTAAAATCCAAGTAGGCCAACGGCTGGGATGCAAAATTGCAAAGTGAGTTTGTCTACTGCAAGCGAAGCGGAACAGTCCATAATCAGAGGCCGCAAGATGGAGGTGTAAATTCTCAAAGAGAGTTTTTCCACTGCGATGGGAACGAAGAAAAGTGTGAGCTGAGGCTAAAAGCTGAGATGCAAACCAATTCTATTAATATATTTCGTACACTCAGGCAGCTATTCAGCGCGTTCGTTAGTAGACCAATTCCCCAAATAGTTGGTTGAAATGCTAAAACAAATAAATTTAATTTTGGAAATTCGCTCCACTCACGTCAGCTGTTAATCTGCGAGATCGAATTATTTATTCATGGATTAGAATGTTTGTAACACCATTGTAATATATGTTTTACAAAATGTAGTAATAAATTAACTATTACCTTATTTGGTTCCGTCATGTGACTTCTTTTGTCTTAGTTTTATATGAATTTCGGAGTTGGAACTCTATCTTCAATTGATCACTCAATAGAAGTCATCGAAACATTAATAAAAACATAATATATCACAACACTATTCACATGTACACTTATTTACATTGTTGAAGTATGTGCACACTTTTGCATGTTTTGCAAAAAACCTGGTGTTTGATTTAAGACAGAAGAAGTCACACGACAAAACCGAATATGGTAGGCTAATACTTTATTTATTACTACAATACTACATATTGTATTCAATAGTGACTTGGACACCAAACAATGAATATTAAAATATATTTTTTGTTTGTCATTGCAGGTGAAATACGTATTGCTAATAAACTGTGGTGGAACTGTTGACGTAGTGGAGACACTGCAGCCAGAGGATGATGTAATATTCTTTATAATAGACAATCACAGACCCACAGACGTCTGCAATGTATACAACACCCACCAGGTAAGTTGGCAGGGAAATGAGAATAGAGCTTATAAGTCAGGGTAATATCCAGGTCCCCATTGTGACGTAGTAAGAGTAAAAGAAAAAATATAAAATTAAATCAAAATTGTGATTAGTTCAAATACAATCAACTCCTACGTATGTGAATAACATATAATATAACAGCTGATTTCGTCCATCATCTGTTAATACTTATAAACAAAACCCAGCATAGATTATACTTTGGAGTTATGTTAACAACTTCAATCAATAATATAATTTCTTGTGAAATAGATTTTTTTAAATATAAGTTAGAGAACTAATATGTAATACATTATAACATTTGTTTTGAGGTTATAAAAATGAATATAAATACAACTTTTTAGCGTCAATATATTCATTTATACAAATTTAAAGAAGAGATACCCATTCGTTTAACTTCAGAAACAGTCGTACATCTTCGTAAAATATATTCCATTATTCATTTTAATATTATATATTTATAATTACTTCTAAATCTTTTGATATATCAATATGAAATAAAAAAAAACAATTAAACAATAATATTTTTATATAAAATAATGTATATTATACAAATTGTTAACAAATATGCCTACAGTTTTATCATCGTTATAATTGTATACATTTACGCCTTAAAAATTACCTCAGCATAGTTAGGTAGGCCTAGTATAAAGTTTATTTTACTACAGTATTTTTATAAATGATGTATTTTTTATATGTACCTAATTAATCTGCCTGTGATTTTTCACGGGGCTTACTAATTATAAAAAGCACAGTTGTATAGACATAGGTAGTTGGCTAATATAGCATGGGTAATATGATCCAAAATAAGGCTTTTGTTCGAATTAATACACGCAGATGAGATATTTTGCCCAAATGTTCTTTTTATCATAAACACTGTAGAAAAAGTCTACCAATTTCCCCCCTCTGGAAGGTGGTTGGGGGGGGGGGGTTGAAGGGGTGCAAGAAACATGTTTTGTGCTTTAACGGGTAAACGGTGGACTTTTTAAACAAACATTAAATAGGAAAGTTATAACTTGAAGAAAATACCTTTCATTTAAGACCCCTTACGACCTTTTAAGAGCTTTAGATTTCATGTTATGGAAAAAAAATAAGAAAAAGACGCACAAAATTCAAAGTTATGCTAGAAACTTTAAAATTTTCACAAAGGCTCTTTTTAGCATTAAAATGAAGTAAGAAAAACATGCCGTTTTGGCCCCCCAAGATGGGGTTAGGGGAATACAAAAAAATCGTAAATGCAATTTTTATAAAATTTTCGGAAATTGTAGTTTATGGCATCAGCTATAATTTGAGACCTTGAGCACCTCTTTCGTGACCTTGTAGGAATAGTTATGAGGCGTAAAAGGTAAAAAAACATTGAAGAAAAGATGCGTATAACGGGAGACTGGGCAACAATTTTAGTAGACATTTAATGTAAAAGTTGTTGTTTACGTAGAAAATTCCTCCTAAGTCCTGTAGAACTCACTTAATGTTAAAAAATACCGTTATTTATCTCATCTGCACCATGCTATATTATAGGTTCATACAGGCGTAATAAGAGTTAATAGTTTTATTTAAATTATACATTTTATGCTTGTATGTTATTTTACCTGTACTATACTGGTCTACCAACAGCCACTGCTGATTAGATTAGAGTCAAACGTCTAAACCACTTCTTACGTAAAATCAGGAATGATAATAACATTACATGAGTGCAAGTCTCGTGTAATGCAATTAATCTAATATTTTTTGTATTGAAAAAGTTTGTAGAAACTGTGTAGGTACTTGCGATTAATTGCAAGCATCAAATTAAATTAAAGGCAAACATAACAGCTGATTATTTTAGTTTAGTCTGACTATTAAAAGTTCGACCTAGCATTTTAAACTTTTTGCCAATATTTCCGAAGTTATTACAATGTTCACTCAGATTTTATATTTTAGGACAAAACTATTCAATGCACAGGCCTGCTGAACTTGACTATCAGCTAACCAAAATTGTTACATAAAATAACTACTATCAACGATTAAATAAAAACATATCCCGCTACATTTCCAACCGTATGTCTGCTACGGAGTCTGATGTAAAACTTGACTAAACACAACCAAGAACTATTAAATATATTCCTTACAGTTTTGTACCCAGATATTTCCCTCAACTAGGGTTTTATGATTTTTCTGGGTATTAGTTTAGTAGCAGGATTAATTTAATAACAAAAATAGAAACTAATCTATAACTAAATCTTTAGGTTCGACTCATATCAAAACTCGAAGAAGAAGAAGCAATACCTGATTTTGATGAAATATTCAACGAAGACGATGAGGTCAGTTTAGAGATATAGAAGAACTGTATATTGATTTGATTCAGGGGAACAGTCTTTAATGTGATTATTGAATTAGTGTATTAATCTAGTTATTATTATTATGCTAGAAGCAGGGTTGTCAAGACAACCAAGAGTTGTCGAAGACTTCTCTTAAAGGCCTTCTGGTCTTCAACAATTTTTATTTTTTGTGGGAGTTTATGAACAAGTGCAACTCCTACTTGAGAAGGCAGTTTTTTAAACCTTTCAAGTCTGTCTTGCCTTTCCCGTAAGTCACCTACCTGCCTGGTATTGTGATTATATATATCTTTACTTAATATTGGAATAGATTTAAATTTTAAATAACAAATAGTTTGGAAGATGTACATACTGGAAAGTGTGAGTATTTCCAATTCTTTGAACACGCTTTTGCAGGATTCTAGCTTTTGCAGACCTCCTAACAAGCTTCACAGCTTTTTTGTGCATTATAAATACAGTAGAGTCCCGGTAATTCGAGTTTTGATAATCCGAGGTTCCGTGCAATTCGAGCCACAAATAGCATTGAATGTGACCATGCATTGTGACACATTCTTGCTGCTTGAAGGATACCGATCTTTAAATTTTTGTTTTCCAATGAATCTGTCAAGAACATTTGTACAATAAGTCACCGGTATAAATGCTTAACATTTTTTATAATGCTCTGATCCATTGGCTGTACAACTAAAGTCATGTTCGGGGGAAAAAAATAATTGTAACGTTCATATAACTGGGGTAGAGTTATGCACAGTACAAGTGTCAATAAACAATATGATTGTTCTGTTCTGTTTACAAAATGTTTGTCGAGAATTAACAACAGACAGAGATTGGGCAGAGCATTAATGACAAACTACAGTATCGGTACCTAGAGAATTGTCGGAAGGCAAAATTCTTGGAAACCGGTACCGCGTCTAGAATTACAATATGTTTGCAAACACAAGTCCTGCCCCCTATGTCCAGCCCCTTTTCTACCAGACAGTGACCTATTTATCCAGCGATCCCTTTCACAGCACAAGATTTATCTTTAGTGTTGAAATAAACTTCGAATTAAAGAAGTTGACTTCGAATTATCTATAATTTTTTT
>JAGFPH010003858.1:54660-65751 GCA_018207615.1 Philaenus spumarius | reverse complement strand
TAGTTTTCGTCACAGTAGACACCCTAATTCTATAGACACGATAAAAATGAATCCATAACTGGTTGACCTTGAGTCTACCTGACTTGACTTCTTGTGTACAAATAACAGTCTACGAATAAACAAAAATAAAACAAGAAGCGTTTACAACAAAGCTAACAATTGCCTAAACATTTTAGTAGGGAAAATGTCTACTTACATCAAATTAAGAATGTTTTACATTTTCCCAACTAATATTTATTTTATATGGTTTTTCTGTTCTTAAGTTGTCCTTAAAAAGTTAAACCTCTACTCTTTTTAATAGTATATTACGTTACGGTTCCGTTACAAGCCCGGTAAATAGGGGTTTTCCGTGCGAGCATTATAGTTCCCGGGTGAGGCGCAGCCGAGTGTGGGATTTTCATGTGCAAGCACGGAAAAACTTACAGGACGAGTTACATACGATATTTATCATTATACTACACCGAAAAAGCAACACATTTTTAATCAAAGCATCTTTTTATTTAAAAAAGACTTGTTTGATTTTTCTGTTATATTTCCATTGACAAGATCAATAAGCTGTTTGCATAAAACTGATGTTTATTCTTATTTGTAAAATAAGCTGGAGAAAGGTAAAATCAGCTTTTTACTTAAAACTGATACGTTTATTATTATTTGTAAAATCAGCAGTCGTAGCGCGTCGGAGTCACGTTTATGGATCAAAATTTTGAAAATTCTGTGTGGGGTAACGTTTTATATATTTTTGGGTACACGAAAACCGATTTTGACAGTTAAAAAATCGCAGCGCTTCGCAATCACGTTTATGGATAAAATTTTTTGAAAATACAGTGTGGGGTAACGTTTTATATGTTTTGGGCACGGGAAAATCGATTTTGACAGTTAAAAAGTCGTCGCGCTTCGGGGTCACGTTTTTGGAAATTTTTTTGAAAATACAGTGTGGGGTAACGTTTTATATTTTTTTGGGTATGTGAAAACCAATTTTGACAGTTAAAAAGTCGTAGCGCGTCGGAGTCATGTTTTTGGATCAAAACTTTTAAAATTCTGTGCGGGGTAACGTTTTATATGTTTTTGGGTATGCGAAAACCAATTTGGACACTTAAAAAATCGTAGCGTTTCGGTTTAACCTTTTCGCTGCGTACTAAAATCCAAGCAGTTCCCTATATTTTGCAATTAAGAGTAAAATTTTAAATTTTTTAAATTAAGGTTTATTTTACTTAAATGTCTCTTTATTACCAGCCTATATCTTGCATTAATTATATACAGTAGAGTCCCGGTTATCCGCCATAAACGGGCCGGTGGAAGGGCGGATAAGCTAAAATGGCGGATAATAGGGAGGGTTGAACAAATAATAGACGTTTTACACCATTAATACTTTTTATTGTAAATTTAATGAGTAAATACGATATTTTGCAGTAATACTATATAATAGAAAAGAAAAATAATGGAATACAGTTATTTTCAATGAAATTACGAAATTGAATGACAAGATTGTTAGGATAAATACAGTAAAGGCACAATATAATACTGTACATAAAAAGTCCCGAAACTAATTACAGTTCGAATAAATTTAATGCAGAATTATCTGTACAAACAGAAAATTCAGATCAAGATTAAATAACACAACATAAACTACTGTACTTTCACTCAAAAACTTAATGTTAACGAATAACCTCACTGCACGCACTAAACACTTAGAGAGACACAGTTGTTTACAAAACGAGTTCGTACGAGCTGACAGTAAGCGGGTCGGGCCAGTGGTAGTGGGGGAATTCTCATGGTACAGTCAGACACAGAGCACGTACACTAACACCCGCAAGCTATCGCAGTCACGTACGCTCACTGGCGCTTGCAAGTTATCGCAGACACGTACCGCTACAATCACTGACGCCTACAATTAAATTAAATAAGTGCCGCTGGTGTGGCGGATAACACGGAATGGCGGATAACCGAATGGCGAATAACCGGGACTCTACTGTACTATTATTTTTCTTTTAAAATTCGTTTTATTTATGAAAAACACGATTCAAGCCCTAAAAACATTGAAATTAAATAAAATTTTAAATATTTTGAAATACTAACATAAAATAATATTTACTATAACAAACAATGAAAATATTATTAATCTACAACAGTTTAATATTAAAACATGTATAGCATAATATTTATAAGTATAAATTAATAATTGTGTAGTAACGCAATTAGGGTGTAGGGCTACATGGGTCAATGACATTACACCTAACTGGTTGAAAACTAATATCATCGTCAGAATCACTTATTATGTCACCTTCAGTCAATTCAAAATCAGATTCAGAGTCCTCTATATTTCTATTTAGGTACTGTTCAATATCATCATCATTGATCCAATCAGCCATTATACAAAAATAAATAGGCTAGGCCTATATAAGTAGCAAAGTTACAATTAATCACCAATACTGTGCTTACATTATAATAAAATAGGCCTCTTAAGCCACACTAAATCAATTTAGTTACGTAAAACAACAATCCACCTGCAATGTATACTAGCAATTTAATTAAATATTATCATAAATACACACTTAGAACCAATGAAAATCATTACAACCACAATATAACCTTCACTAAACCTTTTGTTTCCCGGTAAGAACTGTAAGAACATCAACAAAAACATGTGACAATACGAAGTTTCACTGGCTTCCAACAGGGAGCAGAACTAACTTGAGGCAAAATAACATCATTTCTGTTCAGTTGGGACTATAATCGACCTACACAGCCAACGGAGAAGTTTTTCTAACATTGTGAACTGAAGTCGATTTACGCGTGAACGGTAAAAATCTCAAATCGACTATAGTCGATTTACGCAGCGAAAAGGTTAACAGCAAACCAATTGTGTTATGACTTGAGGAATAGTTTGATGAAAATACCACCTTCAGAAACAATGATTTTTATCATGGAATTTTTGAAAAAACAAAAAATGGTGAAAAATTTGACTTTTTAGCTTATATTTTATGAACTATTTGATGAAACGCTATACTTTAAATGTACAAGTTTGTAACATATGCAAATTTCTGAATGCGGATAAAATAGAAAAAACATTTAAAAAATTTTATTATTATCAATAATGTTTATTACAGTGAGATATGTTGTTGAATAAATTAAAGAAAGTAAAAAGCAGACAGATAAATAGATTAAATAATTTAAAAGGCAGACAGATATTTTGAATAATTAATTGAAAAAAATTTGAGCAATGTAAGAATGAATGAAATTGACATTATATTTTATAAATCATAAATATGCGACGACTTGATAGCCATTGTCGCTGGTACCGTTCAGACAGTGTTGTATTGTGATTTATTTTATCTTTATATAATGAAGGGTGAGTGAATCATTTGCTTCTTGTACAATTTAGGAACCGCTTGCTATTTTTACTCTAACATTCTTAAAGCTACCCTTATAAGATCTCTCAGTCAGTCTTTTACAGATGAATTTCTTAGGAACAGATAAAGGTATAATATATAATTATTCACAATACAAACTAGTCTATTTGATCTATATAAATAAAAAGGTAAATGTACGTTTGTTCAAAATCGATAATCTCCGAAAGTTCTTCAACGATTGCTTTGAAATTTTGACACAAACTTTCATTTGAATTCAAGCGTGTTTTTTATATACTTTTTGAATAACTGCAACATCATTGAACATAAAACAAACAAAAATATACTCAATATTTAACAAAAATGTAAGCGTCATTACATATGTTTATTGACTGTAATAATAACACTAGTCAGCTTTTCCTACAATATTTCCATTATCAGCTGATTTCAAACTTAAAACAATTATTTTTGTATTTTTAACGATAGGTTTTTGTGAACAAAGCTATCTGTTGAAGTATAGCTATGTCCACACTCGTGCGCTTTCCCTTTCATCTTAACATGCAGCACGGTGAAGAGAACGTATGGCAAGCGTAGACGCATGCCTTATTGCCAGTGAATCCAACAACTTTGGATTGTATTGCCTCATTCCGTTCGTCTTTTCGTTTAAACTAGTCATAATGGCGCAGTCTTCATAAGCAATTTTCAATTTTATTGAAGAGTACAGACTACTACCGGCGTTGTGGTACGTCAACCACTCTGGTTACACAAACAAAATTGTTAAACGCGATTAATCTTAAGTTGTTGGCCGACAAACACCGGTTACCCTTAGAAAAAGTGAAAACTAAAATAAAAAGCTTGCGATCTTATTTTTCCAAAAGTTTAAAAAGGAAAACGGGTTCTGCCGCGGAAAATGTGTACGAATCACCGTGGTTTGCGTATAAATCGCTACTGTTTATTGCGGACACCTTAATGCATTGCTTTGACACTTTAAATAGATATGATAGAAAATGTCCGGTAGCCAGGAACCTTAACATAATCGCCAGCCTGATTTCAGGAGAAACAGAATTTCGGAAGCGATTGTTTTTTTTAAATTTCCGGCTTAATCATGGTCAACAGTTCATGAAAGTTTCCCTCCGACATTCTAGTAAAAATTCCTGAACAAACCATTGTCTACGTGAATTTCCATTATTAAATGAAAGCAGAACTAGTTGTAATAAGCAAATAAGATGAAAAGATAAGATGAGGGTAAATTTTTTAGAATTTTAATGTGTGCTGAAGTAACAGACGTTCGACTTTTCCATCTTGTGAGGAATGAACTGTTGAACAAGTGTGGACAACAAATTGAATGCCTCTAGAGACATTCCGCAAAGCATGCGCTAAAGCCAAGTTGAAAGGAAAGTTGAAGCGCAAGTTCCAGATGAAAAGGAAAGCGCATGGTGTGGACATACCTTGAAAACAACAAACACTATCTTTACTAATATTATAAGGAGGTAAAATTTGTTTGTTTGTAGGTAGGAGGTAATCTCTGGGAACTACTGAACCAACTGATTTTTTTTTATAAAAAGCTACACTATCCATGTAACTACTCATGTAACATAGGCTAGAATTCATATTGAGAAACACATTTTTTATTTCAATATGTTTTGTAAATTCAGTCGGAACAAATTCACAGGATCAAGTTGGGCGTTAAAACCCATAGCGTCTAACAGCTGTAATACCAATAAATAAGCAACATTATGTCAAACTAAAAAACGACAATTGAAAGATGAAACCTATATCATTCAAAACACACTGTGCAAAGATGTGCACAAAAACATAAATTACGTGTGTATGTTGCCGTTAAAGCAAATAAAATAAATTAAACATAATTTTAGGTTAGGCCTAGACTGTTGATCCAACATAAAATATTTCTTGAATGTATGTACATTTATTACCATAGCAACCAATTGAATACAATAACAGATAAAACAGTTGATTCGGATGTCCAGCGTAGTACAAAAAAATATTTTAAGTTAGGCCTAGACTGAATCAACACATGTTTCAAACACACACGAACCAATAAAAACTTGCGTTTTGGAATTTAGAAACAAGAAAAAACTATGTTACATCCTAATTAAAAATAAATAAGGCGTATTATAATTGAATAGTAGGAATATTTATTGATATAATTTACGGTAATTGAAAATGAGTAACCAATATTAACAGCTGATTTCAAAATATGAATTATTTGTATTTATTGAGTGAAGACCTGAGCATTACGGTTCTTTTAACCTATTATAACTAGGGTTCTTGCGATATCGGGAAGTTTCCGATAATCGATATTGATATCGATATCAAGCTCTAATATTGATATCACAATATTATCGAAACAAAATATCGATATCGGCAATATCAAATGATATCAATAACGAATAAAATATAGAGTAATAATATGGTAGGCCTAATTATTTACTCACATCTGACCAAAGGTTATGATGTATTTTACTTGTATTCTGAAACTGCACGTCAAACTAACTCTAAAACTCAATAATTTTTGCGGGAATCAAATATTATAGAAATTAGGAAAAAACTCTTAACAATACAGCTAAATTTCTGAAATATTGGTAATTGTTTACTTAAGTATGACTATAGGTTGTTATATTTTGCTTATGCTTATATTCTTAAACTACACGTCAAACTCAAATACTAGCGGGAGGTAAGTCTATGTTCAGGTCTTCAGGACGATAAGTTACTTTATATTGTAGATGGTAGGTTACTCTATGATCAAGCGTGTATTAAGTTTAAGGTAGGTTAAATACAAACATAGATATATTTAGAAACTAAAAAACATCTTTGATTGTATAGGTTAAGTGCTTTGTATTTTTATTTTTAGGATGCAGTTCTGTTTTACAGAAGAATATAATTGATTATGTTGATTAACAGGTTAGGTAAAAATATCGAAATCCGATATTGCGATAGTATCGAATTTCTAATATCGAAATAATATCTGAAATATCGAATAAAAAATATCGATATTTACTAATATCGATAATATCACAATATTCCTAATTATAACTGCTGTTATAAAATATGGAAAATAATTTGATTTGAACATTTAACATTATTTACCACCTAAGTTTTGAGGTTATTATTAATCCTACATCTTTATTATAAATAAAACATAACATATGTTTTTAGAAGGTTCCATTGAGGGTTGGCGTGCAGAGCACGCAGGGGTCTCCCCTAGTAAATAAATAAATACTAATTAATATTGTAATATAAAAACTATATGAAATAAAACACACATTAACAGTTTTTAAAGAATATACTATAATACCAAAAATTTGAAAATGTGGAAATACAAGTTATATCAAAAATAGGTAATACCGGTACATAATTTCTATAAAAGTATGAATAGTTAGGCCCAAATTACATAATTTATTTTGGTGTATGGTTTTGTCTGTTTTATGAAGTGAAATTAACAGCAAAAAAACATTTTTCTAAAAAATCCTCCAGATTTAATTTTTTTTGGTTTCACATTTTCAATTTTTTCTGGGTTTCCACATTCTTCCATGTCGTCTAATGACAGCAAATCAATTTTTGCATACACCTTTTCCAAAAATAAATCCACGTCGAAGGTCCATTCTAAAAAATCTTCGGCCGGGCCCAACATCAAACCACTCCGTACATCTTTCATAAAAGTTTCCGTGCTCACATCTTTCATTACTTGCATGATTGTACTTTGATGACTCTAACCAATTACTTCAATAATACAATTCACTTGATGTAACTCAAAGGTTATGTAGCGTTCAGAGAAGGCAATGTCAATTAGTTGACTAGTCTCAATGAAGTTTAGATTAGAAATGAGAGAAAATAACTATTACGTTACTATGGAAATTGAATTTAGTGAATGTTTAATAAAGAAATAATTACATTGTTGGAAGTAAACACATGAAGACATACAAAATATAGATAACTCAACTGTGTAGGCCTATTATATTATTAGCCCAGGCAACAGGTACTTTTACCTGGAAAAAAACGTGGGAGAGATGAAACTTGGTAATATAGTACATTTTGACATTCTAAATTACATACTAAATTTGCGACTCCCACCACTTTGAGCTTAGCCGCCATCTTGGAAAATGGTGGCCAAATAACAGTTTTTTCCCAAATAACTTCAGTTGGGTACGTCCTAGAAAAAAACGTTTCGTATAAAAACTATAGATAATTTAACTCTCTAAAACTTTAGTTTCTAACATTTTTCTGTGAAATAAACAGTTTTTGAGTTAAGTGCCATCTTGTGTTGTGTATTTATAAAAACTGCATGAATGCGCTATTACCACCTGAAATTGATGAATTATTTATTATAATTAAATTTGTATTATATTATTGAATTATAACTGCTGTTATTAGTTTTGTAATAGTAATAATAATAATTATTATTTTAAATTTTGCTAGCTCCACACCATCCGTAAGTTAAAGTTAAAGGGACATTTTTTTACCATGGTTTTATTTATAAAAACTGTATGAATGCCTTATTATCTCCCGAAATTGATTTTTATTATTATTGTTATTAATGTTTTTTTAAATAATAATACAGTAAGACCTCGATAATCCGGCACGCTCAGGGATCCGGTGATGCCGGATTATTGAGGTCTTCCTTTAAAATGTTTAGACAGGGAATAAACTATAAAGTGTTTTCGCAGTTGAAAATAAAATTCAAATTGTTTACCTGGATAAGCATCCCAACACGTCTAGAAAGCAGTCAATGTAGGTTTTGTCCTTCATCTGTAACAGAAAACTGCAATCACTTACACCTATATATCATCAAAACTTAAGTAGATTAAAAAGAATTGTCTCTGAACAGACCACCCATTTTGAAAGATAGACTTCCCCGGTCACAAACATTATTAGCGAATTTCCATAGGAAAAATGAGCTATTGCATTGGCCCTTATGGTAAGACCCAAGGTCGGGAGTAGCAAATGAGCACCGAACATGGTCCAGAGAACATGTTTTGGGGTGTCATTAAAAATCATATATATATTTTAATGACCATATTTTAAGTCCGATTAGGTTCAAATTTGGTATACATGTTGGTTGTCTACGTTGCTCGGACGGGTTCGTTAGCCAAAAAAAATCCAACAATCGGAAGCACGTTTTTTTTGACAGGAAGTAACTATTGTTTTTTAGATTTTTCCTACGAGAATAATTTTTTTTTTAGTGTTTTCTACAAATATAAATGTAGGATGTTATTCTGCACATTTTGTTTTTTTACGCGCCCTTATAGCTCGCTTGGTTCCCCCAAAATCGATCAAAACGTAAAATACCATAGAAGTACCCGGTTCAAAGCCATGTGGTGGATTCTTCCGTGAGGTTTGCGTGCGAAGCATGTAATGCATTGTGTAATGAAGATACTAATAATACTGCGAAGCATGCAATGCATTGTGTATTCAAGATACTCCCAATATGCGGAATGACGTGCGAACCATTTTGCAGCTATTCAGCACCGTCGTGAATAGACCTAATTCCCAAATTGTTGGTTGAAACCCTAAAACATAGGCCTATAAACTTAATTTTGGAAATTTGCTCAGCTCACGTCAGCAGTTCAGCTGCGTGGTCAAATTATTTATTATCATGTACTTAGCCTTCGGAGATCGAATGCATCACTATTGCCTGCAGGGTGCGTAGAGCCGAAGTATTCCGGAACACATTCACTCCGAAAAATTACACCTTCAAAAGTATTATAACAGAACGGCTACCAAAAGTCTAACATCATACAGGCACTACAAAGACAATCACAATCCAAGCAGAAAGAAAAAACAATTCCGAAAAAGACAAATTTGCCTTCTTACCATATATCCAAGGAACTACAGACAAAATTGGCAGATTATTAAGAAAACAGAGTGAAAACAATTTTCAAACCACCGACAAAAATCCGACAGCTTTAAAAACCAATAAAAGATAGTCTCATTAAGATAGCCTTAAAACTTTCATTTTAAAGTGTAAAAATGGTGAAAACCTGCGATATTTACTCCCAGCCCTATAACAGATAATGCAGCTGATTCGGATTAAAAGCTAACAACACAATTTTAGGTTACACCTATACTGAACCAGCACACGTTCTTTGAATATGGTCCATTACCATGGCAATCAACTTAACAAAGTAGGAATTAGTTAATTACTCTTTTATAGGAGATCACTTACGGTAGAATTAAATAACGCTAGCATCGCATAAACGTAATCGGTCGCTTGATAACGGTTTCTGAAACCATGATGAAGCGTGAACGATGTAAACAAAATATCCAAGTCGTGTGTTTTGGCCATTTTCTCCACCATGCCGTGAAATTCTTTTCGTAAGTTGAGATCCATCGCACCAAACATCTGGCGGCTTTCCGCAAGCGGCAACCTATAAGAAAAGTATGTAGTGAAATTATATTTAAACACAAGCGTTTAGACCTTCATCAACGTTAATAAAAACGCTTAAAAAAATAACGTATACAATTTGAGTACAAGGAAGGTTATAAAATAAAATTTATAAAATGTGCGGTTTTTTGTTTTAATATGTTTTTTAATTAATTGTTGGTTAGTCAACTTATTTTGTTAGGCTAATTATTTTTTTTGTTTTAATTGCATTTTATTTTGTTAAAACTTAGGTTTATTTCCAGATTGCTAAACATATTTTATTTTTAGAATTATTATGTTATTTCGTTTGATCATGTTTTTCTATTACTAATTTGTTACTCAATTTATTGTGTAAAGCCTATTAGTTTTATATTGTTCGTTTTAGTGAATTTTCATATGAAAGACGAGCTATTGCAGTGACCCTTATGATGAGATCTAAGGTCGGGAGTAATAAATGAGCACCAATCATGGTTCCTAGAACATGTTTTGGGGTGCTTTAAACTGTTTATATAATGCGTATGTATGTGTTAACTGCCGCATTTAAGTCCGATTTGATACACACGTTGGCTGCCTAAGTCTTCGGACGAGTTCGTTAGAAAAAAAAATTCAACAACCAGAATCACGTTTCTTGAACGAAAGAAACTATTTTTTTGTTGACTTTTCATATTAGAATGAAATTCTTTTATGGTTTTATGTAAACAAATAAATGTGGGATATTATTCTGCACATTTTGTTTTTTTTACACGACGTTATAGCTCGCTTGATTCCCCCAACTCAATCAAAACGTAAAATACCATAAAACTACCCGATTCATATCTTACTTAATATTCATTTTAATTCGATTCCTACTACCTGGATCACAGATTTATGGATGTGCTGTTACCTTCAGTGAGTCTGTTGTAGTCGATGAACTGACCACAGTTTCAAGGCTCACTGGGTCAATTTCAAAGTTTGTAAACCACATTTACACTACATTACTCAATTGTATATCGCATACAACCCTTAAAAACATTTAAAACCATATTCATTTATCCACTGAATGGCCGTCAAATTTTTAAACAGAACATTCCTGTACCCATAGCAAATACGTTCTGATCCGGAGCGAAGTGAATGAATTGTTATCAAATATAATAGTTAAAATGTAAATTTAATCCCTAATTGCCTCTTATGTAACTATTTTCCTCCTGATTTTATTAGATAAGAGAAATTTCCAGACTTCCGAGTCGCTACCCACTTTGTAGCAATGATTGTATTTATACAAAATTCTAAAAACTAAACTATTTAAATTGCATCTGGTAAACTACTTTACCCCATCTCGGCCAACAGTTGATGAAGTCTTTTCTCTCCTTTGATTGTCCACAA
>JAGFPH010003858.1:22335-54560 GCA_018207615.1 Philaenus spumarius | reverse complement strand
ACAATCAATTGGGTGATTATTCCTTGATAGGATTTGGTACCATTGTACATTCCTCATTTTATTTTAAATAATATTTCACCAATGGCATAAATTTGGCAAAAATTGTATTCGGGCATCGATTTTTTTATAAAATGGGGTCGCGGCAATCGGTGTACCGAACGTATTTGCAGAGATTGGTGGTTGCCGAGCTCGGAATCGATGGAATCGGAATAGACTTTCACGGAATCGACTCGATGCCGATTCCAGTGCCGAGAATCGGTGGAATCGACTTTTGGAATCGAGAATCGACCCATCCCTAGTTGGAATCTATAGGTGAATTTCCGTCACGACTGTTATATGTTTTCTTCACAGACCAGAGCGTCTGGAAGTATATACGATATTTTAGTGGGAGTTTTGTTTATTTCATCTAATTTAGTGAAACAAGTAAAACAAAATGAAATAAGTTTATAAAATAAGAATTTTCAAGTATACAGTTCAATTATATTATTTATTCTCTACAATTTGTTATAATATCTCATTCTGTGTAAAGCATATATTCCTAAATGTGTCAAATTAAGCTTAATTTTGTTAGTGGTCTTGAAGTAGGAACATAAAAACTAGATGCACAGTGCGAGAAGAAATAGAGAGGGAATCATTTATACTCTCTCCGTCGCACATGTGCCGCGTGTACTGTATTAATATGTAGCTTAGGGAACTAGTACGCGCTTGCATATTATATTGTACATTAACTGAACACGTTTTAATATTTATTTAATTTTTAACCCACGGCACAAACAGAGGAGAGTTTTAAGTTTAATGTTTGTATCTGTGGCATCGTAGCTCCCATACGGATAAATTGATTTAGTTTTTTTTTTTAAGGTGAGGCTTGATTGAGCGTGTTCTTAGCTGATCCAAAAAATCTGTGCATCCATTTGGGATTTAAAAAAAATGTAATTTATTTGTTACAGTGGAAGTATTGCTAATGGATGAAATCAGCTGTTATATGTTTGAACCATTGTTTATATTTTTAATTCTTTTACTTTACTTCGTTCTTCAAACAACGTCTAACTTAGTCTATGCCGTTAGGGATTTTCAACATGGTAGATGTACAGAGTATTTAATTTAATACAGTAGAGTCCCGTTATTTCGAACCCCGAATCCGCTAATAGGAATATTTGTTACCTATTTCCAGGGCTGTGCGAATCCAGAAATTATAGATCGAATCCGAATCCGAATAATATTTTTTCAGTCATTTCAAATCGTAATCAAATCCAAATAATATTTGTATGCTAATTACGAATCCGAATAATATTTTTAGGCTAATTACGAATCCGAATCTCAAGTCTACGAATTCAAATCGACTTCTAAAGTTTGTCGAATTGATACCAAGTATTAAAAAATTATACATTTTAAAAGGTGTTTATAAAAATTATTATTTATTGGACTGTGAGTAGCTTATTTTAAAATTAATTAAATTATATTAAAAACTAACATTGAATCCAAGTCCAACTTCTTTTTATTGGGAATTTAACACAATCAAATACAGCCCACCTACTAACTGGTATCATAATTTAGTTAATAATAATTATTAAGTGAATAACATAATACAAATTTAATAGGCTAATTAAATCAGGTAATGTCAAAAATTAAAAAATCAAACTGCAACACTTATAGGCTGCAGTAAAACATTTAATTCACAGCAGCCTAACATGGTGCATCATTCTCTGTTCAAAACCGTTAATTACTTTTTTCTCATTCGTACTGTTTTATCCTTGAAAAGTTTTCTAATCTTTTCAGTCACTACTCAATTTTTCGAACCGAATCTGGATTAGCGGATTTATTTTCGAATACGAATCCGAATATTTTTGCATGGCCAAGATATGGATTTTGATTCGAATCTATTTTCGAACTATTTGCACAGCCCTGCCTATTTCAAACAGAGTTCAGAAAAATACCGATTTTTTTTAACAGGAGAAATTAAAATGACGTTCATGAAAAAAAGTACATTTATTGTTATACTAATAAGTTAACAAGAGACACACATAGAGCCTAAGCTTGATGAAAACGCCTGAAACCAAATTGGAATGAAAGCAGGTTTTGTTTCCTTCACGTTTTCCATCCGTTTTGCGGGAAGGAAGTTACCGCAACAAGCATCCGGTGAAAAGGATACCGGGTCCTTCAGAAAGAAGGAAGGATTAGATACAACAGCTAGGCACTAGTGGTGTTGTTGTCACCTGCCAGTTGCGTTCATCCGTTTTTCTCCTCCGTTTTCGTTATCTCGAACGAATTTTATGTTTTTCTCGATCTTTTTCAATACGATTCGGTACTAACGGACAGACTGCAGGATGACAAAACGGACAACCTATCCCTTTCCTTCCGTTTTTAGAAGAAATCGGAATCATAACGCAAAGGAAGGAAAAAACGGATGGTGTAAACCTACCAGAAGGCGAGGTAAAGAGCATTTGCCGCGTCTACGTGTAATATGAGTTCAGTTTGAGCGTTCACCTCCTCGCTTTCCTCCTAGCCGATCAACGCTGTATAGAACTGACACTAACAGATGTCTCCGCACTTAATTTACACCTTAACAAGTCAATAGGTTGATACTATTCATGAAATCCGCCTATTCCGAATTCCCGCTAAACCGAACAGTGTTGGGTTCCAATTAGTTCGGAATGTGGGACTCTACTGTAGTTTACTCAAAGACCTGAAATTCATTTTGGGAAACAAAACTAAAGATCACACATTTTAATCATAGGTCTACATAGATCAATGATTAATCCCAAATATTTTAAATTCAGCCATTCTGGCATAACTGTATTGTTCATTTTAAAGTTCACTAAATTTTTCATTGTCAGTTAGTAGGCCTACATTTATAAATTTATATAAGTTCAAAGTTTTATAATAAAATAGCAATAATTCATACCAAGAGTCCCAGATAGTTTGCAATAGTTTAAAACATAGTTTTATGTTTGTAGGCCTAATATGTTTCTTAGCTGTCAAGAATGAAGTAACAGGATTGTAAAAATACGTACATTTTAAACGATTTCTAATGTTTAAGCCGAAGTGTTTTTACTGCATGATTTTGTTGTTTACAGGCAGAATAAGTCATTGTTGGACGAAGGAATAGTCAAGGCCAAGTTGCTGCTCACTGTTATGTACAGGCAGGTGCAAAATACATTGGAAATGAAGCAGATTATGTCAGCAGGACCTTTTTTGTACCTGGTTATACAGGACGTAAGTATATATAACTTTCGTAGTATTCCTTACAGTTAAGTTTTTATCTAAAGTAATTCTTACGAGCTAGATTGGGAGTTCTGAATTGGTGCAATGTAGCTGTTTTACTCCAGAGCTTTTCTTTTCAATTGAAAGCATGATACGTGATAACCTCACTGGTTTTTAAGTATTTAATTAACATTATTTTATTTTTGTTACATTACACACAGGATATGTAACTTTGTTCCTTTAGTTTACCCTCTGTAAACCGTCTCTCTCATCTCCAGGCAATCTCCACTACAGAAACGGTTTCGCATTACCTTGTAATGGTGTCTTTAGACAAATTCAGCAAAACGTGGACCCTGATTTTCCTAAGAAAATCATCTTGAGCGATGAGGCGCACTTTCAACTCGATGGATAACAAAACAAACAAATTTATCGAATTTGGGGCACTGAAAATCCTTGAGTCATTGTTCAGAAACATTTGTAACCGCAAAGAGTCGCTGTCTGGTGCGGTTTTTGGGCTGGTGGAGTGAATGGGCCATACTTTTTCGAAGATGATGCCGGAAATGCATTATCAGTGAATGACGAATGTTATCGCAACATGATAACAGATTTTTTATGTCCTCAATTAAACAATATGAATTTGGCAGACATTTGGTTCCAGCTGCATGCTGCAAACGAAACAACTGATATGTTACGAGAAAAAAATCCTGACCTCATCTCATGCAACGGTGACCAGCTTTGGCAACCGAGATCCTGTGATTTCTTCCTATGGGGATTTCTGAAATCTCGTGTATACTTCATCAAACCAAAAACAAATCCTGAACTCAAGACAGCAATTCGAGGTGAAATTGAACTACAATTGTGCAGTAACGTTGTTGAAAGAGTGAATGTGTGCCACCATAGTCGTGGAGGACATTTGTCTGATATTGTGTTCCACAATTAAGTGCACTTTCTATTGTAATAAAAATATTTTAAAGTTTTAAATAAATGATTCAACTAACAATTCAAATCTTGTGTTCTTTGTGGATACCCTATACCTATTGCGGTTAGGTTATTGAGGCTAGGTATTAATAATACTCTTCATGTTAACAGGGCACACTGGATTCACGCTACTATTCCCAACCTCTTTGTCTACACATGTTAGCTCAGATCCTACTCAGAGCGTACGTAGCGACATCTCGTAGGAAATCATCAGGGCTACCGTTAATAGTATCTGCTCCTGTATATACCTTGGAAGGTACTTGCCTGGTGCTGGGAGTACCCCCACTGAGCGAAACCATACCTAGAAAGTGAGTACAATGTTTACAGTTTTTAGGCAACTTAGGGCAAGTTTTGGGGTCAGAGATAAGCGCTATTATATCACTGTTGTTGGGTCTTGTTCTTAAAATTTAATCCTAGACTGTTTACAAGGTTCTTTTTTTGTTAGATATAAAAGAGTCTTTAGCCTCCATTGCGAGCCAAGAGATTTTATTGTGGTATGATTTCCCCTGTAGTGATCATCCCAGATACTTCCCAGGCCATTTATAAGCCAAAGAGAGTCTTGGGATCAACACCAAGGAGCTCTTCCGGGCTAACAACCACACTTCCGAGTACCGTCAATCTCCTGCAGAATTAACCAAAGTCCTCTGAAACCAACACCATTTTTTTATTTTAGGTTGTACTAGGCCGGGTTTTGACCACTGAGGATACCTATAATCCGCCTAAGATTATTTCTGCCCATCAATAGAAGCTTTTGAGCTTTCGACTTAGGGACGCAGATAAACATTTTTGCCTGCCCAAACTCAGGACCATCGATCCTGTTTGAACTTTTCTCCATCCAGATTTCAATAACATTCTTTAGGTGGCCCTTGGGCCTCACACCTCAGAACTGATCTGGGCCAATGATTGGCTTTTTGACCCCAACTCTAGCAAGGCGGTCAGCCGCTCCATTTCGCAAGGGCCAGGCACCCATTTAAGAGTAACTTTGTTTGTTAACCCTAGCAATTTCTAGCCTCCTAGCCCTTAGAAGCATTCCTAAACTAGCCTTGATTCCAGTACCTTTAAGGCAGCTTGGCTATCAGAAAGGATTCAATTCTAAATCCCTTATTTTTTCTTTTAAGGATTTCATAGGCGCAGAGTTTAATAGCAACAACCTGCGCCTAAAAAATAGACGGGAAGGAGCCCACAGCTTTAAATAGGCCTAAGACCATAGACTTCTGCTCCAACTCTGCTGTTCATTTTGGAGCCGTCCGTATTCTATGCTCGGATGCTACTAGCTGGACCTTGTCCAACACCACCTTCATCCCGGAGACTGTATCCTTCTCATAACATCCGACACCATAAAGTCCAACTTTAGCTCCTGAAGCTCTTTGCAGTATAGGCAGGTGACCTACTATCTGGACCTTGTCCAACACCACCTTCATGCCGGGGACTGTGTCCTTCTCATAACATCCAACACCATAAGGTCCAACTTTAGCTCCTGAAGCTCTTTGCAGTATAGGCAGGTGACCTAACAGATCACCTGGTTTGTAATTATTAGACCCCATCAGCCCCAAGGCAGTCCGCAACAAAACCTCCGTGAAAGTACAAAGGCGGTAGGTTGAGAAATACCTCCATAACCGATGTGTAGCGGGAGCACATGGCCCCACATATTCCAAGAAAGGCTAGCATAGCTTTTGTATGTCTACCAAGATTACATTTTTGTATAGCACTAGTTTTTAATCTTGCATTGTATTAGATAGATTTAGAAGAAAATGCCTATTTTAGTTGCTACCACAGTGTGATTTATGGAAAATTTCTATCTAGTTTTGCATGGACCCGAGTACCATAGTCAACTTCTATAAAGTTAATTGTTTATATTTCAGCTTCCTTGGCAAAGCGTTTGAACAAGCTGCTGAGAAAACCCACTCTAAAATTGAAATGGACTACTTCAATACTGCAGGTAAGTGTCTGATAAATTACTGTCTGGAAGTCTAGGGTCTAAGAAATGAAAAGAGATCTTCTTGGCTGAGGCATTTCAAAAACTTGGAAAGTGTTAAATTGATTTTGGTTAAATATAATCTGTAATTTTTCCAGATAACATTTTTTTTTTAGGCGAAAAACCTGAGCTGTTATCATGGGAATACCACAGCATATGTACAAACCAGTGTCATCTTCTTTTCTTTGTTTAGCTACGCGTTACGAAATATATCAAATTCTACTCACCTATTTTCATCAAGGAGTGGAAAGTGTAACTCTCATCTTATAGTTCTACACAAGCTAGGAAAATACTGTTAAATAAATGTTGTGAGTTACCGTCTTACAATATTATATTTTTAAATTTTTCTGCCGTTCCGGTTATACAACCATTTTCAAGCTTTGTAGTTTTATAATCCTTTTTAAATTATTAACAAAAACACCCAATCACAATCCATTAATGCAAACACAATAATAAATTAATAACTGCACATGATACATTATTTAAAAAAACGGTCAATTCAGAAATCATCGACTGGTTGAGCCCAACATTCCGATATGTACTGCGGACGATGGTCAATCACGCTAATCGATAGATTGCTTATCTCCAACAACGTACCGAACAATGCGTTGGAATCAAAGTTTTTCATTTAGTAAAATAGTATCAGTTTAATAATTCTTGTATATCTCAAATTGCTCAAGTGAATTCATAAATCGGCCTTTTTCCAACGGTGTAATATTTTAAGTGAGTCTTTCATGCAAGAATATCCATGATCGGCTTGACTAAGGTGTTCGGTAAATTTATAATCAGATTTTGTTAAATGTGCAATTTGTCTCGCGGATGGAATATGTTCATTTTTTTTTTTTTTTTTTTCTTGTAAGACCTTCCTGTCTGTCCTATATATTTCTTTGGACAGTCGCTGCATGATAGTTCTTATATTCCTGTTCCTTCATATTTATCACTGTGGATTATCTTTTTGGGGGATTTATGAGGCTCTTTAAATTATTGGTTGTCCTGTAGGCAATTTTATATTGTTGCTCTTGGAGTAAGTTTGTGAATATGTGTTCAAACGGCTTAAAATAATTGAACACCAAGAATTTGTCTTTTTATTGAAAGACGGTAAATCACAACATTTATTTATTAAACCAATATTTTTAATGGCGACAACCAAATGTTTTAAAGTATTGTTGTAAGGAACATGGAATGGTCGGTTTCAATAAAGTGCAACGCAATTAATTGATAGAAGTATACTTTTTACTCCATCTATTTATTGAACTTGGTAAAATCTAAATATAAAACATATTTACAAAAAAGTATAAATATATTAGACCAGTCATTCAGCTGTCAAAACATTTAACAACAAATCGACTGCGTTACGACCTGAGGAATAGTTTGTAGGTAAAAATACCAACTTTGGAAACAATGATTTTTATTGTGGAATTATTAAAAGAACAAAAAGCATGAAAAATTTCACTTTTTTGGGGTGTTTGCTTATATTTTGTAAATTGTTAGATGAAACACTATACTTTCAATATCAAAGTTGTAGTAAATAAAGAAAACCTTTAAAATGAGACTTTATAAGTCTTGATAGGTGAATTTTTTACAGAAAAATCGGAAAATGCATATAAATGAACTGTTACGGATGATTTAAACGGATTCGGACAGTAGAGATCTTAAGCTTCATATATTCCAAATCTCCGTAAAAATGCTGAGAAGTTGTTAAAAAGTGGTCCAAAACACGAGCATAAACGCGCGAGCAATCGGTTGGAGTCTAGTAGAGTTGGTAGGGAAAATTTTCCGCCACTGGCTAACTTACTGGGAACGTATAGTAAGTATCGTCCCAATTAATTTATGTTTCCCATTTAGGCTTTACACACATGATCAGTTATGCACCATTAAAAGCAAAAACCACGATTTCTGCCACTTTATGGTGCATTTCATGTCTCTTGGACGTAAATAATCGAAATGCAAAATTTTAGGTCTCTAACTTCATAGCCCGTTTCCAGCTTCTAGAACGTTCCGGAATAGTAAGTCCCTTCGATGGTCCAGACATTGTGAAACATTCAGTCCGGTGAATTCTGGCCCGCTTCGGCACTCGTTTTCCAGCTGCTCCGTCAACTTCCCATAGTAAGTCCATTGGTGAGATGCGCTCTTTTGTCATCCATATCTCTGATCCCAACCCATGCAATTTCAAACTGAAACATTCATGGATGGGGATGGAGAGCTACCATACCATATAACTCCCAAGGAGCTGCTGGGGTGGGTTGCGGAGTTATAGCGGCACACAAGGACCACGCTTACATTTATTATATATATATTGATTTGAAGTATTACAAAATGTACTTTACAAAACGTTTTATACTCACAAAATCTGTGTTTAAATGTATTAAACTGAAATTAAAGCCCCCCCTCCTTACTGTTTACTGAGGCGAACATTTTTAGGATTGTGAACGCTGTGGCTCTTTCAACACATTGGTGCTCAGTTTCCTGATCATAAGTAAAAAAACCACGATTCATAACAAGTTATCATGTTTTCCAAGAGCTTTGGATTCTTTTTAATGGTTTTCAATGTCTCGGTACAAATCTTCATTCTAGAATCTTTTTAGGTGTGAGATGCTTGTGCACCATTTTTTGAACACTTTCCTTATTTAAAATGTTCATGCAATATCTACCGTTCAGATTCTTTGTCAACTCCAATCTCAGGAACTGTACGGATACTCAACCTGCAGTATTTTCAGATCAAACAGCCGATTTTTCCAATGGTTTTACCGTTTATTTAAAAAGTCTTTCTGGACGTGGGCCGTCTTAAATCTCCTCTTGCCCCTCTTTGATCCGTCTTCACCACTCAAAAACCTGAGCGATAAACATTCAACATCATATACTTGTTTTAATTCGAGTCGCTAGAAATTTAATATTAGCACGTTGCTCTTTTAAAAGTATATCTCCGACGGGCTGAGGATGCATGGCCTAAAACAAAGGCCATGGCTCTACTGAGAGATGAGCAGCCGATTCGGCGGTATGAAATAATAGAGGATGCCACACGATTGGGTTGTGTAGTGTTTCACCTTGAGGCTTGTGTGTAGTAAAATTAGTCTAGTTATTTTTTAGACGTACAGTACAGTCTCGCTAATCCGGTCTCCGATGATCCGGACGGCCCTAAAAAAAAAATATAGAAATTACAGTATTTTACTGGGTACAGTACACGCAATTGAAGTTTGCCGAGAGCACAAATAGTTAAGGGTTCATTTGTCCTTGGCTATTTTTAGCGTGAAGAGAAAGCTCAGCCAAGGATAGAACGGGTCTTCCAATTATCTTTTGTCCCACAGTATTTCAAGGAAGTGACTCACTTCACCAGCTTGCCGCACTATACCTGACTGCAGACTGTCTGTCTAACTATCTGTCGAATCAACAGTTCCTTTTTGATTTGTTTCTCGCTAGACGTCTGGAGTGAAATTTTCAGTGCGCCCTATTCATTTACACTGTGGTTTCAATAGCTGAAAATGCTTGAAAATCTTTGAAATTTGACAAACTTACAGTTTAATAGTGTGGGACGCTAATGGTGTGTTCACAATTTGAAAATAAAAATGTTTTGGCACTTTAAAAATCAAATAAAGTCCAAATTTTTTATACTTTTTAATTCGTGACATCAAAGAGTTGCATTGCGAGAAAAATTTTTGTTTTTAGGGCAGGTGCGTCATGCAAGTGAGAGAAATGTAGCTGAAAAGCTACATTTTCTGAAAAGTGTTTTTTGAAAAAATTAGCTATTGTAGTTTTATCATACAACAGTTAGAACATGAGCTTTGTTTCGCTGGTAATGTGGCAACACGTACGGGCGGGCGGCCGGCGGCTTGTGACTTGCATCCGTCATATTGTGTGAGTATTTGACTCTAAAACTGGCTTCACTCTTGCGTTCGACTTGACCAGTCTATTTAATTCTGTGGTCGCTGATATTTACTGTATACTGTATTACCAAAACACCAATTTTAATACGTTTTCTCACTAAAAACACAAACGGTATATCATTTTATGCATTTTTTTGGGCTTTTTCCGTCTAATCCGGACAGGGTCCGGTCCCGTCAAGTCCGCATTAGCGAGACTGTACTGTACCTCATATGTAAACCTAAATAGAACATTTGCAGTGCGGACAATGTTTAACACAGACTTCCTAAAATATCAGGGAATTATTATTATATTAATTAAATTACAAGTGAAAAAACATAGACCAAGAACGGGAGTTGAACCCGTGACCTTCACGTTTCCGTTGTGATGCTCTGCCATCAGAGCTATCCTGATACCTACCGATATTGGTCGATGTTATCTCACTTGTGTGGATTTTACTGCAATTATTGAATGCAGAGCATCACGACGGAAACGTGAAGGTCCTGGGTTCAACTCCCAGTCTTGGTCTATGTTTTTTCACTTATAATTTAATTAAATATCCCTTGCTGAGGAAGTGTGTTAGCGGGAAAAAAAATATTATATCTGCATTCTTGCATTCGAATAGGTTTGGCAAGCATGATCCGGCACAATAATTCAACTGCCAAAACATTGGATTGTTTTAATGCTCTCGGCAATGTTACGTTACGATGTTCGGAACAAACTATTTGTGCAAACATGGCGGCAAACATGTTTTGCTCTTTTGTAAAAGTTTAGAATCTTAAAATACAGTTTGAAATTATGTTGTAGCACTCATTTTCTATTGTGAATGTGGTGTTATTAAAATATGTTTGATTGTTCCAGTGATTAGGATGAAGATTGAAGACAGACCAAAGTTCTTCGACGCGTTGACAGCTTTACTCAGTTAACTAAAAGTACAAAGTCGTTATGAAACATGTAAATATTTTAATTCAAATTCTGTGTATATTTTTGTAAAACGGATCTATAAGATATGTTAGTTAGGCTTAGTTAAGCTGCGTGAATTGTGAAGACTTTAACTTGTGTTTCGGGCGAACGAAAGAAATGCCCTCTTAGAGGAGTTACAACTAAACAGAAGAATTAGCCCAAAGATTGTTTGGGTGATTCCATTATTTGGATAAGCAAACAGAAAAACTACATTACATTGAGGGAAAGCAAACAAATATCCTGAAAAACAAACATATTTTCTTGTCGCTATGATTTTTACTTTTAAAATTTATTTTCTTTCCTAAGCAATGAATGTTTTTGTGTTTTGCAGTGTTTTTTCCATTAAAATAGTCTTGTGGAAAATGTAATTTTCTTTCGAATTTAGTATTTTAAATGTTTTTTTAAATAAACTAACTAAAATTTTAACTTTTTAAATCACACAAGTTTAAAAAAACATGTTTGAATGCCAAAAGCAGTGAAATTAATTTAAATATGGTCATAATCTTTGAAAATTTGTCCAAAAAATTATTAAGAGTGTAAAATTGTTATACTCAAAACTTTTAGTCCCAGGCACCACATCAGTTAATTTCGAGCAAGTTTTTCTGTGCTTTTATTAAAATATTCATAACTAATAAACCATTCTTACTGTAGTAATGGAATTTTAAACTTGCATGAAATTGACTACGCTAAAGAAGACTGCATAAAAAAGATTATTATGTTTATTTTTATGTTTAATCCACCATTTTTTTATTACAATTTTACAAGACCTAAGATTGTTGTGGCATAACTCATTCAATCAGTTGCTGTTATTTTTTTAACTATAATTATAGTCTGTATACAGTAACTTGGCGTCTGTACCCTGGCTACCTGCCACAGACCCTAAGTAGCAGGTAGCCAGGGTACAGTCGCCAAGTTACTGTATACAAACTATAGTAGTGAAGAAGCAGATCTTTTGTAATTTAGTAGATAATTCTAGATGAGGAACTCCTGCCAAAATAGTGCTAATAACTGTCAGAGCCATCCTTCTCTATATTCTGTCCAGCATATTTCGGTACTTTCCTATTGTAAACACCTTTATCCAAGTAGATGATAGAGCTCAAAATCAACTTCCTCTTCTCTGCCTCGGAGCCATCTATATTTCTTATTGCTTAGTGCTTTCACACACTCTCTGCTTTAACCGTTGTTCTTCCAACATGCTCGGTCATCCTAAGCCTAGTCTACAATAAATAATGTAACAAACTGAGAACTATTTTCGAATACGTTAACACACAGTTCTAAAAAAAACAACTGTATTTTCCTGACTTCTTAATCTGTGCATCCAATGTTACTGAACATTGATAGCATTATACACCTTGTACACTCGGCCAGCTAATATTAAAAATTACTCTTTTGTCCTAAAAGGAATAAAACTTGTTTGAAACACAATGGAGTCACACTTCAACTCAACTAGGTTAGGATTGACTTATGCTACACCAGAAAATGTGCTTACATGATCACTTGATGATTATTTATTGTTCAAAAAGATTGATTCTTATTAAGATTTTAAGTTAAAAGTAGAAGGTCACTGAATGGAGCTTTTTACACGAATGCCATCTGCGCAGAATTATTTTTGATTTTGCGTAAGCACGATTGGACGAGTAACGCTAAAAGGGTTAAAATCTCGAGTGATGTGTACAGCTGTAGAGGAGGCGGAAATGTTACCAATACAATTTAACCCTGGAACTGGCAGAGGGTCATATATAACCCTCTCACAGGCGCAGAACGCAACAATTTCGAACATTAGCGAAAATTTGCATATATTTGCATAATCGATAATTTAACCCACTTAGAATCATCCAATCGTAATAAAACTGGCACCATTGGAAAGGAAATGAATTAAACTTTAATTTTTGTATTTAAAACTTTTTCGTAAAACGTATATTTACATACGTAATCATCGTTTTAAAATATGCACATCGGTCTACAGCTATTTCCGTGCGCGAATCTGCATACAGTTGTACTGTTGTTTCCCACTTCTTCAACGTTCAAGACTATCTACACAAATATTTCTTTGGCTATTATAAAGATACCATTGGATTCGTCAAGATTTTATCTTTCTGTTGGTGCCTTCTAATCAGATGTCACTATAAAAATAGTATTTTTTCCAAGAATTACTGTAAACCCTTGCGATTGGACAGTTTTTCAACCAATGAAACAGCCCATTTGTCAAGTGATTTTACGCCTACCACATCAAATGTTTTGACAGATTTCTTTACACCATTTTGTACAGCAAAGTCTGAATTTTGTAACGGTGGGAATTAATCAAGAAATAACCGGATTTTTGTCTGTCTAGACGACAATTGAAATGTACATAATTATTACGTTCTAGTGAGAAAGTCTAGCGCGTGGGTTCCCACAGTGTTTATATGACGCATCCTGCCCGTAGTATATCAACCGCCGACTTTTCATTAGATTGATGTCATGTTGTTATTCAAATAAATATAACTCAAACACTTTTGTGAACTAAGGAAAGACAAGTATACCGTTCTTTTCTTTGATTTATCCTCTACACTTTGTTATAATAATATTTCATTTATGGGCAAAGCATATATTAGTAAATGACGTTACAATCTAGGCCTAGGTTTGTTACCAGTCGTGTACTTGGAACAAAAAACTGTTTTTTCTCAAAATTAAAAATTTGAAATTGATAAATGTTTTTATACATTTCTATTTAGAACTAAATTACGAAACTTTTTTACGCTTACGAAAAAAATAAAAAAAAGGTTTGCTACTTGTTATGTAGACCTAAAGTTGAACTTTTTCCTTTCGTTACTCAACATTTTTTGTTTCTTGAGCTAATAACTTTTACAATTTCAAAAGAAACTAATTTTTAGTGGCATATTTCAATTCTTTGGAGTTTCTTCTACAAAAAAGGTATTGAACACTTTTGGATTGGGGTTCATTTACTATTTTTGGCGAATTTTTAAAAATATGCTTGCAAAACGCTTAAAACGGGCTGGCCAATTTTAGCTTTAACATTGCCAGATTAAGAGTTATCTTACTAAAATGTAATGCAAATATAGTAGTAAAATATGCCTTGAGTTGATCATGGAAGTTGAGAAGAAAATCAAGGAAATGAATTGCCAATATTCTGTAATAACTATTTATACTAACGACCGTTGGTTCTTGGTGAAATTCCATTATAAATAAATAAATGAAAACTTGTTGTACTACAAGTACAACAAGTTTTCATTTATTTATTTATTCTGTAATAACCCTATTCTGTAATATAACAGTTGCAGTTTTTGTTGTTTAGAAGGAATTGCAATTTGAAACAGTTACATGAAAGCATAAAGTTGATTTGAGTTGCTACTGATGGTCTGAAAAAGACGTATTTTATGTCAAAAGTTAATTTCAGGTGATTGTAGCCCATCGGGGATTTTCACTTTAAATCTTCCTGTGTTTTTTATTTACACAAATTTTATAGTTCCACATGTTTTTTATGCGCTTTAAATTTAAAATATATTAGCATTTGCTAATCTTATAAAACTACAATGTACAGTAATTAGTTTTAAAATACATTAATTTTAACTTTGAAATTATACGAGAGAGCGGCGTTATAGCATATTCTGGATCAATCGTTTGCAGATTTACTGTTCTCCCGCACTGATCATTTAGATTCATCAGTTCTGATGAAAAGCATTAATAGACTACGTATTTTTCCTTTTAACGATCGTAGTAAAGAAGATTTAAGATCAAGAACGACCAAATGTTAAACACTCTATAACCCATCGGTGGGGTGAAAGCAATTTCAAAATAGGTTATATATCTGATCTGTTATACATTGTTTATTTAAAGGCTTGGCTTTGTAAAGTATTGAAAAAGATATCACTTAAAATAATATCAGTTTGTATAATTGTATTAGAAATCCAAACTAGTTTTTGAAAATCCGATGTCAACAAGAACGTAGAAATTGGTGCGTATGGAAAGTGGTTTAGAAAAATTGCAGTTAGCAACAAGTTCAATTAGTTTCAATACATTCGCAGACAACAACACTTATACTTTTCTATAAAGCAACGTTAGTTTTTTATGTACTACATAATTTTGCTCGACACACTGTCAATGCCGGCTCAAGTTATAGATTATGCCTACTATCAGTTAAATTGTTGAAAAACCATTCTAAACTTGTACAGTGAATATGTTATTTCATTACTCATATTTTAATTATTGTGACAGTGTTTTGCTTTACTGCCACACAAGGTGACGGTGATAAGCAAAAGTTTAAAAATAATATATATCTGTATAAAGAAAATAAATGTGTGTGCAACTGGCTTAATTCTAGTTAGTATCCAAAAGAAGGAACACACTGAAATCACATTAATGTAGAGAAGTATAATTAGTTAGAATAGTGATATTTTTAATTATAAGTTGTACAGTCACCCCCCTCCTTCTAGATATTAGTCTAAAATATGTAAATTATTAAACTGTAGTTCATTCGGTGGGTGTCTGAAATGAAGCACGGCCTGATGCCCGACTTACAAACGGAACCGTCTGATTTACAAGTGGTGCAGACTGAAATTTAGGCTATAAAATTTGAGTTTTCTCAAAAAAATCATTTCTGGTTGATTTATAAAAAAAATAACATCAATGTCAAATTAAAAATTGTCCCATTGAAATGCACTTTTATTTATATTTTATTTCTAAATTAAAGAGGTGAAAATGTGGAGGTTTTTACCAAAACATGATATGCCCAATTTACCACTTCTCCTTAAATTTTAGCTACAAGTGTTATAAGACCAAAAATGTTCAGTGTAAAATTTTCTGTTTAAGTGTTTTCTGAATTTATCAATGCTTTTTTTTCAATTTAGGAAAGTTGATAAATTTTTGACTAGGAGATTTAAATTTTTACATTTGTGATACAAGGCTAATTTTGATAGCTGAATAAAAATTTTGGTCAAAAGTAACAAAAACAAAATAATTAAAATAAGGAGTTGTGGCGATTTTTGGGGGAAAAAAGACTTAATTTTTTTGTTAAATAACTATGAAAAAATACATTTTACCACTAAAAACAAGTATTATATCAGAAAAAATCGTTTGCTCGGCAAAAGTGTAGTTTATAGTACCAGAGGGCTCAGCCTATTGCTCACTTCGCTTACCACCATTGCGGTTTCGCCGCTCTGATATTTTCACAAAGGTTGGGAATAACAAAGACAGAAGTACTTGGATTGGGCTAGGGTGGTGGGGTAGCAGTGACCTGGTTCATGAAGCATACATAGTAGGGCCAGAGGTTTTGCTTGAATGGCAGGAGTTTTGTATATAATAGATATTTAATTTCGCTGCCCTTTAAACCAATAGCGTATCCCGTCTTAATAGATATTTAATTTCGTTGTCCTTTAAACCACTAGCGTATCCCGTCTACCTCATTTTCAAATATTGATTTCAAACTCAACTTGTAATGCTTAAGATTTTTTTTAAAGCCTGCACCAGGTTTTTAAGACGATATCTTGAAAATTGTTAAAACTGTATCATTAAATCCAATGACAGTGCTTTAAGTGATGATTAAAACAGTGTTTAGGCCTGCCCTTGGCACATACTTGTGAGATACGGTCTTTCGTTCAGACACTCGCCAAATTAACTTTAGTTGTAGTGCAGCTCTAGCTACTTAGATAGAGGTGCACTATCCAAAGTGTGTTGTTACTTAATTTTAGGGGTGTGTAAGATCTCAAAACTATGAATTGTTACAAGTGAATAGCCACAAATAGAATTTTCATTTATTTTTTCGCCATTCCGACTATTGTTATAAACTAATATGGCAGCTTCCTGTCCTCTATAGTCATTCGTCGTATTTTAAAAACTGACAGTCATCTCGGATATTCAGCCATTTTCAAGTTAACAATGTTGGAGAAATTTCTCCACTGTCATAACGAAACATTCAATATATTTACAAATGTTTAAATAAATTATTTATTTACAAAAACACATGTAGTAAAGTCCCAATATCTCGCACTGATCTATTTCTTCTTGTAATCCATCGATGTAAAAGTAAGGAATCTGGTATTTTTTCACAAAAAGTAATAGGGTTAGATCTATTATGTTTCCATTAAATATTCATCAAACCTACTCACACCGACCATAAAATGGCAGCCTGCAATAGTTTCACACATAGACTGTGCAATGTGCGAATAACACAGACTTTCTGGAAGAATTCAACAGAATAAAATACATTGGCATTAATAACGGACACTCACTGTCTATTGTAGACAAAATCTATAGAAAACCAAAAAAGAAATCTAAAAGTCCCAAGGCAAAATAAACAAATTTGATTCAAGTGTTTTTGTTGAGTGTTTTCAAAGTATTGAGTTATATCGCACGTATTTTTATATAACTGTAACATACACTAAAAGAAGTTGAGAAAAAAATGGTTTATTTACTGAGAACCTTGGTTATTCAAATTGATCAAGTCCCGCTTATATTAAAGTTCTTGAAAAACTTCCTAACAAAAAATCGGTCTTGTACGCTTCTAAAGATTTTGTTTCAATTCAAGTGGAGATAGGAAAATAAAATATGTTACAATATTTGATAATACATGTCTAGTATAAATAGGTTGATGAAATTTGTACAATATTTGACGTAAATAAATTATATTCTAACTAAACAAACGTTGCTTCCTGATCCATTCCTATATTATATTCCTAACCGTAATACCACATCTCTTTTTCCATCCGTCCAGCCAACCTTTCAGACAAATAAAATTACCTCTTGTGTTGAGATTTGATATTTACCCTGTTGAAAAACCTAAGCATTAAACCTAACTTTAAGGATTTCTTTTCTAATCAATGAATAAAAGTAAAACCATAAGCAAATGCTTATTGTTCAAGTATGTGCTGGAAAATCAACCATTTGCTTAGCCTAATTAAGGATTTGCTTTGTTTTTAATACAGTAGTTCTTTAATCCAGCAACCTTTGTTTCACCATCATCCTTTATTTCTCGAATCTGCTTATTTAATATTGCATATACACGGGTGTTCAATAACCTTTTTCTGTTATTAGTGAATTTCCATAGGAAAGATGAGCTATTGCAGTTACTCTTACGGTGAGACCTAAGGTCGGAAGTAGTAAATGAGCACCGATCATGGTCCCCAGAACACGTTTTGGGGTGTCATTAAATATTTCATATACTTACGGTATGTGTATTTATGTGTTCGCACTCTAACAGCCGCAATTTTCTCCCAATTTGGTACACATGTTGGTTGTCCAAGCCACTCGGACGAGTTTGTTAGTCAAAATAATCCAACAACCTGAAGCACATTTTTGACTTTGATTCGTTTTTTTGAAGTTTATGGCTGATGAGGAGTCTGAGAAGTCTCAGATTAGGACGAGCTACTGGAACATTGTTAACCACCGTTCAGCGTGTTCAAAAAGAAAGCTTGAGTTTGGAAGGTCGAGAAGGGACGTAATTTTCAACGCCTGATGAAGTTAGAATTAGAAACAAATCTACTACAGACATTGATGACTTTGAGAAAGCAAAAGTTAGAAGAATGGTACACAACTTTTATATTGATGTAAAGAAATCGCCACCAACACCTTACTCCTCAAGTTAGTAGATACTATTAGCTATAAGGGTGGTAATACAAACATGCGGAAAATATTAAAGCATTTGGAATTCAAATACAGTAGTACCCCTCTTAGCCGGCCTAGCCAATGGAGCAACAGAGTTTTTTCCCCTTTTACAGATTATATTACTGTAACTGGCCAAAGTTTTAAACATTGATTGTTTGACGAGCATTTCCCGGAAAATAAAGCTGGGTGACGCAACTTTAGGTGTGCAATGTAGTGTTGTGACTGGCAGAACAGGGGAAGGGGAGCGTGAGTTTGATTCCCCTCTTGCTTCCGCGGCAACTGTATTCTTTCTTAGAATCAAAATTGACAAAGCGGCATCCTTTGTTTCTTTTTCTTCGTCTGTTGCTTTGTCGGAACCTTTACTGAATTTCGTGGGAACAAAATGTGTAATATTTGTAACATATTGAGTAATATGTTGAACGATATTGTGAAACACTGAGAACACTTCGGCGTGCGATTCAGAACAAAAGACGTGGAATGCTTAGTGAATGACAACCCACGTTCTGCTGGTGCCACTCAAAACCTTATTCAAGAATTTGGTTGGGAGCAATTTGACCATCCAATTCAATTTGCTGTACAGCCCTGATCTGGCACTTTCTGATTTCCAGAAGTTTTTGCTCTTGAAGCGGGATTTCGGAGGGCACCGCTTTGACAGCGATGACGACGCTGAAGACGGTGTTCGGCAATGGCTCTCGTCAATGGTGGCATCTTTCCATGAAGAGGGTATAGAAAAGTTGGTGCCTCGCTATGACAAACTATTTTAGAAACTATGTAGAAAAATAGTTTAAGATATCCTCTTTCTTGTAGAAATAAATTTTGTTGAAAAAAAAATTGTGTGGATGTTTTTTCCCAAAACGGTACTTACTTTCTGGACAAGTCTCGTAGTATTAATATTTCATTTGATTGTTAAGACAGGTCTCGAGGTTAGAAAGAAAGCAAACGAAATCATATCCAGAGCATTATATCATAAGTAACATTAAAATAATTCAAAAATAAAATAAATAATTGTGTTGGGACTGGTTTATTATGATTAACTGAAAAGAGGGTTCTAAAACACCTCATAAGTAATCGAAATCAGTCACTGAACCAACTTAATATCATTTGAATAAATATATAAATAATATAATAAATTTTGTAATATCAAGTTAGTACAATAGTGATTAATTCAAATAATAATTAATTGAAGGAAGAGGTGTCAGAGTTTATAGTAACAATTTTATTATGTGCTAGTAATTAGAAGTAATTTCAGATTCAATAATTAAAATAAGATACATAGATTAAAGCTTAGGAAAGCAGGAGATTTAATGACTAGCACTGCCTTCCTTAAGCAGATGTAAACTTTCATTGTAAAAGATTTATAACTTTAGAAACTGTAAAATTAAGTAAAAATTAATTGTATCAGATTTAGATGTACTGCGTATTTAAAAATTGTGCAAAATGATTATTGTAAAAACTGTTTTTTTTTTTTTAAGAGATTTTCAGAATATATTTAACCAATTTGTGAAAATGTCTCTGTACTTATTTCTACCTGGAGAACGTCAAATGCCAAGCTAAAATTTGGTCCGTAAGTCGTATCTGGTGGAGCCCTCAAAACTTGCAAATATTACAATTCAAAGTAACCATTATAAAGGTGAGCAATCTTACATAGTAAAAACACCTCAATAAAAATACATTAACTTTACAAAGTAAAGTCGCCCTACTCAAAACATTACATGGTTCCTCAAAAACCTTACAAGTGACTATTTCTACAGTTAAGAGTCTTACAAAGTGTTGTAAGAGAGAGAATAATAGCATTGAAAGGTGAGTACTCACCTTTAATACACAATGAACAATCATCATGTATCTGACATGGAATTGGACTTACTTTTATGCTAATATAATATATTTAATTAAGAAATAGTAGCGTAGTACAAATAGTCTTGTACGATGTTCTAATAGCTCTAATATTTTTATAATCATTAACTCCTATTTATAAAATTACTAACACAATTACTACAAGTCGGGAGCACGAGATAAAGCGGGTAAGAATTTTTGCGCTGTTGTCAGACATGGGACTGGCAAAGCGAGGAAAGATCGAGAATCGCTCGTTTTGCGGTACGATCTGGCAACACTGAGCTTACCCCAACTGTTAATATTATAAAACTGTACTCGTTTTGAGTATAATGGTTAAATGTTTGCAAATATTTGCTAAATGAACAACAGTGAAACCAATATTCTCAACCCGTTTATTAAAAAATCTAATATTATTAGATTTATGTATCTATTCAATAGATTATTATTAGTAGCTAATTATTATTTGAAAATATACAATTATAACAAAATACTACAAGATCCTCTTCTTTTTTAGTTATTGTTTTCTTTCACTTTAAAATTGGATTTACACAACTTTTATAAATTAACAAAACGTTTTACAAACAAATACTCAAATATACTTGATTATGAATCTAGAATAAATTAACAACGTGATAGGACCAACGGAGTGTTTGTGGCAGGACTTTTTAGTTTCGCGCGCAATTTTTTGTCATTAATTAACCACGTTAAAAACCAAAACAATTTTAGAGAAAAAAATGTACAACAGTTTTTGTACATGTGATTTTTTACAACTTACCCGCAGACGAAACATAGCTACTTGAAAAATTTTTTAAATCCTCAGTTACGGAAAATTTTATGTCAGATGATTCCTGGACTAAAGTTTGCATTTTACTTTTGAATTGTGTACAATTATTACATAAAAATATATTTCAGGTAGAAAATGAGATGGGTAGAATCCTATATCTTTCCTCTAAAAACCTGTGTTTCTTTTTATTAAAGATAACTCAACCTATAAGTCACACCTACCGCTAAGGAAAGCAAAGCAGGTTACGCCTCGACAAAACTATTTGGTCTGGTAAGAGACTACGTTTCTTAGACTGCACGATCTGACAATAGCGGAAAAATTTTCACCCGCCTTATTCCGTGCTCCCACCTGCAGAGTGTAGCTACCCAGATAATGTTTGTAATTGTCTAGTACTCAACCAATAGGTCGAGATTCGCTTGGCTCTGTCGGGCACGAGCAATAATGCTCAGTTTCGCTCGGTCTCCTATGACGTAGGTCAAACTTCTAGACGCTGTATAACTCACAAATTTGAAACCAGAATGCTTTTGTAAAACTTTGAACTTGAATTTAGATCTATTCTCGTTCTGGGATTAATTTAACTTGTGGTGGCAAGTGGTTGAGTTCAAGCACGGTGATCGGTGCCCACCGGTGTGAATCGTCCTAGAACTCAAGGTTGATAGATAGTAAAGGTTGCCTCAATCAGGAAATATCCAAAAAAATTGGAGTGGAGAAAATGAAGCTGTGACGTAGGCTGTGGTACATACTATATATATAGTCTTTCCGCTCGGCCGTGTTACCCAGGGGATTAAGCGACTTCTCGGAACTCAACTCCCCCTCTCGACCCGCTCGCCGGGCCTTCCGATGGTAAACATTGGCTCACCTAGTGGCGCTGTCCCACAGCACTTAAACTTTTTTTTATTTCAAGTTTAAATTTAAAACATTCACGTTTTTTAAACTCTACATAACATTCTAAACAAAATGAGTCCGAATGCAACTGAAATGCTTCATATCTATGGCATGAAAGTCGGTAAAAACTTTAGAGACATACTTATCAGGAGAATCGCACAACATTTTAAATCTCTTAACGTTTCAGTAAATGTGTCAACATTTATTTTTAAATACTTAGTTTTTATTTTTTACATTGAATATATTATGTGTTCAGTACTTGTAGCAAAGGAAGACTATTGGAATTATTACTTACTCAAGCTATTATACAGAGCACATTGCAAACCATTATTTATTCGTGAAAAATCATTCTTGTTTATAATTTGTATATTTTTGTGTGTTTAGTATAAGTCAATGTTTGTTATATTTCTTTAATAAGTGATGCTCATGTCACCAGGTATAGGATTTAAGTAGACTTACCTTATGTTAGGCTTACAAAATCTCGAGATACACAGGCTTAAAAATGTCAAAATGTTTCCTACTAACTGTTGTGTTTTAGACACATCTCAAATAATTTATTGATTCTTAATTATTGTTATTTAATTATTTGAATCATTTAATGAGTGACGATACAAGCTGTATCATGTTATTACGTTGTACAATAATCAAATAAACATTCCATTGTTATTGTGTTTAGATGTGTATTTTTATCCTAGTTTATTAAGCATTTCAGTCGCGTTTAGACTCACTTTCTTTAGAATGTTAAGCAGAATTTAAAAAAAATTAACATTTTTAATTTAAAATTGAAATAAAAAATGTTGTAGTGCTGTGCGATTATATATGTTATATATATAAAAAAAATAGATATGCTAATATATGTTATTTATAGTTGATGCAAGGAATATTAAACATACATCTTCAATAAAAATACTGCCACCCAATTAAATAAACACCATACAATTTATATGTAGGCTATAGAGAGATAAATTTTAGAATGATATTTTGTTAATTCTGATCTATTATTTATCTTTTGCTTATTATTTACAAATTATTTTAGGTTTATTTGGAAGCATATTTTTTATAATTCTTAGTACCACAAAATAAGCAAAATCATGATTATACAATACCAATGTGGCTACATCATTTGTTATATGGTGGTTTAATTGTGCCTACTGTCGCGAGCACGGAATAAGGCGGGTGAGAATTTTTTAGCTATGGGACTGGCAAAGCGAGGAGCAGTCGAGAATTGCTCGCTCTGTGGTAGGATCTGGCAACACTAAGCACCCAAAAAATCTAATTCCCAAAGGACCTGGAGTTGTAAAACAGTTGTTAAACAAAATTATCTGTTGTATGGAAATTGAAGAAAAATATAAACCTATAGTTCAGAGCTATATCAAACGAAGATTATTTATTCGAATGAGGTATTTAAATCAACATGCAAATTTACCTGCCAAAAAACGTAGAGTGAAGCAAAACTCCAACTTCAAAAGTTTCAAAGACTGATGACATAGGCCATAATATTTAACATTGTATAGGTGAGTTTATTATTATTATTGTTATTACAAATTACCATTTACTAACATGGCTAAATATTTCTCATTTTAGTCTTTTTAAAAATATAAATTAAAATTTGTTTGATTGCATTTTTTTCTCATATAATTCTGTAAAAAATATTAAATACAATTTTGATTACTGCTTTTTAGTTTTGTTATATGATTTAAAATGTATTACCATGATAGCTTTTATTTTAAATTTTAGTCAGTAAAAATATAAATTAAAATTTGTATGACTATAATTTTGTTATTATTGTTAATTAATTGCAAATTAATGACATAAACATAATGTTTTTGAAATGGTTAAGATATTTTCATACAATTATAAATGTTGAAATGTGTAACTTAGTATCATTTAAAAAAAAACTGCAACCCCAAAAAATAGTTTAATACATCTAGTTAAAAAAAAAATGAGGTGACTTGTACAACAAAACATACATCTCCCGAGGTAACGCGGAAATTTTTTACTGTAGTGACGTCACTAAATAGGGAATGGTGCGGGGGTTTGAGCTTATTTGCATGATTATGAGGCAACCTTTATTACCTATCAACCAGCGACCAAGGAATACTATAGACCGTTGGCAATGTCGCACAAGGCTTGAAGCCGATTCACCTATGAGTGGTGGGGATGAAAACATCTGACTCCGCTACTTCCTAGCGTCAGAGTTATTGTAAGTACAGTTAACAACGTTGTGATTTAAGATGCAGATTGTGGGTTTTTTAAGTGAACAAATTAAAGAAAAAAGGTTTTAATAGGTTTGCAGACTAGTTTTTATAGTATTTCAGTAAATAATTAGTATGATTAGTAATTATTAGTTTGGTTGGAATTATATTTTTAATTTTCTTTGGTTTCTTCTAAATTTGCAATTTTGTCTATTTAGTGAAAATTTTTGTAAGTTAGCAACATTGCGATTTAAGATGGCTATTGTGGTTTTACTTTTTATTCTAGGTCAAGGATTGTTTTATAGTTGTAATTTTGAATAAAATGTTTTTTTTTCAAAACCGTATAACTCATTCAGTTTCCTTATTGTTATTGGTCTTATTATACAATTTTAATACATTAATAATTTTTATTAAATTAAAATTACTCGGACCATGAATGTATGGTACAATATAGTGATAAAACAAGCAATAGCACTACAAATTAATGACAAGACTTGTAGATACAGTAGATTAGCGATGGAGTTGTCAGCGCGCTGGTTCACAAAACAATCAAACCAACTCGTCACTATACCACAGCTGCAGGCTAAACTAAGCATTTTACAAAGAAATGTAAAGTGAGACGGTAATTTAAATTCTGCATAGCATAAATAGTCAAGCGGCGGAAGGTCGAGATTCGCCTACCTCCATGCATGAAACTGGCAACATTACCCAAGCACTGTTGCCAAGTCCAAGCGCCTAAAAAACTAAATACTTTTACACTAAAAAACTAAAAATATATTTTGCATTAAAATTTAAAAATAATATAAACTAGTTTTAATATTCATGTTGAGAAACATGAGTTCTTTTACTTTTTTGTTGCTAGTTATAATAAACTCAAAGAAAGAAACAGTTATTAAAAAGCTTTGTTGGAATTGTTTTGCGAAAAGAAAAAAATTAGCGGAATTATGGCTTAAACGAAGAAGTCATGGTATTATCATCATATAATATTTAAAGGAATGCAAATGTTCTCTATAAACATTAAAATTATTTGTTTTTACTTTTGATTTTAAAATGGCAACATTGCGAGATATGCTTCTTGCCGAGCGCCCGCGTGTATTTGTTCTTGATTCATACAGTTATGCATTTTACAATTTACAACTAAACTAACAATCTCATAAAAAAGTTTCGAACCAAAAATTTTATTCATTCGATTTTCTACAGCTTTGCCGCAGACGAAATATTGCTGCCCAAAAAAACAAAATCCTCGCATGTTGAAAATTTCAATACACGGTGGTTTTGAATTAAATTACCATTTAGGTTTTTTTCTTTGTTAATTATTTGCTGCCGTTTTAACCCTCCAGTGGTGACTTCTTGTCTCACAGACCACACAATACTTGTTTCTTAGAAGTCCGCCAGAATGACCTGGTAGGCCACCCTAGTACCTTTCACAAAGACAGTAGTGAATCTTCTGCTGGTGTCATAGCTCAATTTGTTTACGTTTATTTAAGGCTCGGCAGGAGTGAAAAAATATTTCTGTGTTGACCGCAGCGCTCCAAATGGCAAAGCTGTACACTAATAGCATTGAGTTTTTTGTGCGAAATTTCGTTCTTCCGCTAGTAAAAATATAGGCCGCTGAGAACTACTTCTATTAGATGACAGACGTACTGAAATGCGCATGCGTGACAATCTAAACAGTCTGTCTAGCAATACTCTCTCCCTCTCTCGCTCTCTTCTTTATGTATCGCCGCCGACTCAAAATGATTTTACAGTTTTAGTAAACCTACAAAACAACTCGATATTTACAATAGCGTTGAGGCCGCAATCTTTGATGTTTGCTTTGGTTATACAACTTATCCTATTTTACAATTTATATTGATATCAAAGTATATAAATTATATACATTTTAAAACGAGCATTTTCTTACCTTGAATATTGACTGAGATTTTAAATAATGCAATCAATAAAAGACATGAACAGAAAAGTGAAAATATTAAGAATGTTGTACCGTACCTAAAAACGTATACAGTACGTACAAAGTGCTGATATAAACGTTTATTTATAATTTAATGGCGGCAAAGGCTATCTTTAAATATCTAAACACGGGTTACAATAAGAATCAAAAAATATTACTAACAAATATTAAATTATAAAAAGATACTGTTACATAACTTACTTTACATTATTATCTCCACATAGTATAAAATAAAGCTACCTGAAAACGTCTGTTTTTCTGTTCTTTCAGGCTAATTTCACCACTGTATAAATCATAAATTTTTATGAAAATTATGCGTGACAATTCGATCATCGTCCTTAATCGACCACATAATTAGTAGCCTATGTATATCGATCTCTTTCTCCTTAGCAAGTCACATGTATGCTGAAGTCAGTGACCGAATTGCACAGCAATATAATATATAACACATGATATTTAGGGACATCATCACTAGACTCACAATCGTAATCGTCTGTATTCTAATAATTGCTCAGTTCAAAAATTAATACCAATATTTTCATATTTGACGCTATAAGGGTAATAAAACGTAATTTATTTTGATATGTTTACAATTCATATTGATGTTACACTTTCCACAATTTTCTTTCCGTGAATTTTGGCTGAGATTTAAAAAAAGGAAAACTTAAATTTAAAAAAAACAAAACAATTTACATAAGCAGGCAAGCGGAAAAATTTAGCACGTTTTAATAATATACGTATAGGCTACAACTAATTAGTTCTCGTTTAATGGTGTCAATTTATTTTAATTAGGGAAACAGCCAAAGTTAAAAAAAAAACATACAAAAAAATTCAAATTATATTCTGGCACTTGCATATAATCCCAAATACATTTTCTATACTTATTGGACTATTATTTCATTTTGACAATATAGGCCAGTCGGTAAGGGTAATTTTAGACCAAAAGTTCCAGTAATTTACAATACGACTGATTTTTTTATATAAGTATATTAAAGTATATAGATTAACATAAAAAAAAGTTTACCAGTCTATCGATTTTCCAAAGTAGAAAAAAATCGAAAAACATTTTGTTTTCGATATTCCTTAATATTTCGAGCTGGGTTGAAGATAAAGAAAAATAAAGAATACCACCGTGTAGGGGAAGTATTTTTCAATAAAAAAGGTCATAAGTATTTCTTTCGTCCGAGCAATGGTTTGTCTGGGAAAAAATCGATAATGCAGGTATGTTTTTGCAGCAGTGCGACTCGGTCGCACGGCTGAAGACCTATTTTTTGAAGCGCGGCCCAGTACATTATAAACTATTGCATCGTTACAATGTATTAAATAAGTAGTTGTAATAGGGCGTTTTCAAGAGGAAAGTGTCAGCTTTACGATGGTATGTTTTTTTTTTATTACACATAATCATGTAACTAATTACTCAAATACCCTATATATATTGAAATTTAAAAAATGTGTCTCAAAGAAAAAGAAAACTGTTTATTTGGAGTTTTTAGGAGGAACTGACTAATATAAAATATGAAAAGTCAACATGGCGGATCCAAAATGGCTGCCATTTTCTTTGAAAATTCAACTTTTTTATATTCAAAATAATACAATTTTGTTAAGACTAGCGTAATAGCCTATACACAGTCTCGATTAACTTATCTTCGAAAAAAAATCAATTTTCTCCCAAGTTAATAATCCAATTTGTAAGAAATTTGAAATATACCTAAACAATATATGTATACATATAATATACAAAAATTATACATCTGCCATAATTTTAAACTAAATAGGCCAGCAAATTTATGAACGCATAATTATCAATGAATGTGTTTTTATATGATCATTTCCGTCCATACGTATAGCAGATCTAAGTTGGCCATTTTGTAATATATCGAATTAAAACTTGGTATGGAAGAGAAAAGCTTATTTTTAACTTATATATCAAGACTCAAGTTGGTATTTTAAAAATTTGATGAGCTAGAGCCATCAGACTTATCATCGAGCCTAACGATTTTTTTTTTCTTACCGAACGCTGTAGCCCTTTCAATCTATTCCAGTTTCGTCAATTTTTGGAATATCAACATCAAATTTGTTTTACAAGTTGAATACACCAGTATAAATATTCTTAGTAAGTATGGACGATTATAAAATATAAATATAAAATATGTTGACACTCTCTTCATTTGGAGTAATTTAATCTATTATCATTTCATGATCATTGCTATGATAATACAGTTAATTTGTGCTCCAAAGAGCCCCTAGCGGGAAAATTTTGGGGTAGTTTTGATTTCTTCCATTGTAAATATGTGTTTTTTTGGGGTGCTGAATCCGAATCTGAGGTCTGCCTCAAAATTTCGTGACGCAAAATTGAAAAAAAATGGAAAAAAGTTTTAAAATCTCATTTTTGAATGGGTTTTTTCTTATAGGCTAACTCGAAAACTATCAACTCTTCATAAATAACCTTCTTATTCAAAATGAAAGAACATAAAATTTCCTACAAAATTTACAATTTAGGTTTTCTTCTCCGACGAATCGTTCGGACTCAAGCGCTAGTTGAAAATTGTCGTATTTCGGCTGTCTCCTCAAAAACCCACATTTCACTCCAAAACTCGAATTTATTATTAAAGACTATCATTTTCTCCTACTTTTAAGTTGAATAAAATGCAGACTGGTTTCAACTCCAGTAATAATACGAAACTAGTTAAAATAAAGAACAAATTTAATATACCACTTAGCTAGTCTATCTCCGCCGAGTTGTTTAGTTTTCAGAATTTGTCTTATGGATTTAGATCCCACAATATACTATGGTTAAAAATTAAATACTAATTATATGCTTTCGAATTAATTAACTAAACTTATGAATAGTGTTACGGTAACTACTATATAAAAAATAAGAATTTAAAAAATTTAAAAACACTATACAAATACGGTAACTATAACAATTCGAATGGTAATAATTATACGATATCTAACTGCAAAAATGTAAATAATAATAATACGATAAACATAACAATACGATAAAAATAATAAATCAAATACGAAGTTCAGTCTATCTATTTTTCACGCACTACTGAAGGAATTTACGATTACGAGGTCAGGATAAAACAAACTAATTGCCTTCACTGCAAAATTTCTTCCGATCGGCACGAGGGAACAGTTTTCTCGGAAAAGGCCGCCTCTGTTGGACAAACACTACTCTGCTAGTGCTACTTGCAAAACGAAAGTATGAGTCATTTTATTTTAGCGGGTCTGGAGCAATGATCGTAGGTTTTGCTGGACACACAGCGGATGTATGACATACATTGAGTCGAAGTTCGAATCGCAAGATGTTAACAAAAATCAGCAATGAATTTGGTTCACATGTTAAAAATATATGTACAGCGACTATAATATCAAATATAACTAACCACTACATCTTGTTAGCCGGAAAATTAATTATTAATTTGGTTCATAAGTTATTAATATATGTACAGTGCCGGTATGGTAAATGTGATTAATTGTTTGAAACGACTTAATATTTATCCGATTAAATTGTTTGTTTTTAACCAATTTACATAATCTCCTAAGTAACATGGGCTATGCTATGTAAATACAACCTTATTAGTTATATTGTTAACAAGCATGGGTCATAATCCAATACTGAGTTGGAATACCCATATTTATAGGACATATTGAAAAATCTACACATTTTATTAAACACAGCTTTCTCTCACATATTCAAAATTAACGGATTAATAATGTTTCTAGTATTCCTCCGCGAGCAACAAGTTGATGTGATAAAAACCAGAGTGCGGGCTAAACACTCGATAAGGAACGCAAATTCGGCGAGTACATGCTTCCACAATAAATAGGATTTTTTCGTCATAAATTATCCAAAATTATTGAAACTATTTTTATTTGAAAGGTAATTAAACTTCGAATGTGGATGTCTTTTTACATTTTTGATATTTGCTTTATTGAATAAGGAAAAAAATCGCAAACTTTGACTTTGAGTTAAGTCGAAGAACAAATTTATTTAAAAAAGAATTTACAAAACTAAAAGACATCCACATTCGGACTGTTCTAACCTTTAAAATGACATATTCAGAATAATTTTCTGATCATTATTACTCCAGTAATCTTATTACCCGTTTAACATTGCTCTTATGGGAGTTGAAATTCAAGATGGTGGCTGGGTCTGCCGAGCCTTAAGGCTATAGTTCAATACCGTCTGCAGCACCATTGTCACCACTGCTGTATATGGTGTGTCAGACCATAGTGACTATTTCGGTTTCAAAAAACTATATGTATCTGGCAAGTACATATTTAATTTCAGTTTATTATCTATAATATCATCTATCATCTAGTGTACACTTATTATAATTTCTCTTTAAATTCCATGTCATGCTGTGACTTTTTACATGTTGTTTTTTTATTTTTTCTGAATAGTAGATAATTTTATTATTACTTATGACACCAGCCTGTGCGTAGAGCCTTAGGTACGTGCAAAGAATGTCGTTAAAAAAAAAAACACAATTAAAATATTTTTGCCTGCCGCAGACGTTCTACATATCTATGCTTGGAACATATCTATGTAAAATGCAAGGAATGTGACTGAATAGTCCAGAAGAAATAAAACATAAATGATGAAGAATTAACTTTTTGTATGTAAACAATTTATTTTCTGTTTTACAATTCATATTTTTGAGTTTGAAAGCAATGTATTTCTAAAAGTAATATTTTTTGTAGAACAAAACCTTTAGTTTTAAGACATAATAAGCTTAAGTACGTTTTATATTTCATGTGCCATTTTTTTAAATACATAAAATAAGTTTTTTGATTTTTCAATGTATCACTATTTGATTTTTATTAAACAGGCTTAAGTGAAATAATAATGACATAACGTGTTATTATGTTTATTAAACTTATTTGTACGAAATACAAGTGTTTAAATTAATATTTTCCTTATACACTAAACAATATATATGGATATATGTGGATACGGTCTCTCAGACCATGATCACTTCTAATGTAACTAAAATTCACGTCACCACTCTAGGGTTAAAAATAAAAAAGTCATACCATTGGAATCAGTAGCATTTTTTGAAGGTAGTGGTATAATTTTATTTCACAATGCTCTGTAGAATTTAAATTACCGTCTCGGCCTCTCACCGGTGTGTTTGTATTGCCTGTTCAGCCGCAACTCATCTATGATCACTTACGCTACGTCATCTATCACCGGTCTGTAGTCTGTATTGATAAGAAATTTACCGATCAGTGCGGATGAACTCTACCAGATTCTCTTATTGTGATTGTTATTGTTATTAATTTGTAAATGTTTGTTTTTGTTATCTCTATTTTGTATTTTTTCTAGTTTGACGTATTCGCTTATTGAACTTCGTACATTTTTAGCAAGTGACGTTTAGTACATCAGGATAGTTTTGATCATAACTGGAAACATGTATAAGTAATTTGTTACTATGTAAAATATACAATAATTATTGTTGTAGATTATATTGTCCACGTAATGATTTAAATACTCAGATTTTGTCCAATAATAATAATAAGCAAGTAAGCTTAGAATAAACAACATTATCCAGATGTCGGTAGCTTCAGTTTCTAAAGTCGTAAGAAGTTTTTTTTAGAAACGAGGAAGATAAGAACAAAATGTGTTCAGAGTGTTCACCTTTGAAGACATATGATGAGGTTATGAACTGGGAATGTGATGATGTATCCTGGGCTAAAAAGGTTAAAAAGATGAATGGCAGGACCAACTTCTGCCTTGACAATGAAGACCCTTTTTTAGATTCCCATCCTTTACCAAGCTTACAACTTTCACCTGATGAGGCGCCTAAAACTCTTGTTTGTCATGATATGATGGGAGGTTATCTGGAAGACAGGTGAGACTTTTTTTAAGGTAATAGATTAGGGTGACCAGGTGTCCTTTATTCACCCCAGACAGTTCTGGTTTTAAACCCCTGTTCTGTGTTTGGTCCAGGATTGTTCTTTGTCCAGATTTTCAAAAGTTTTAAAGAAAAA